>VHKM01000241.1:0-171239 GCA_007210695.1 Neogobius melanostomus
GCTTATCGTGGACATCTAGTCGCAGGTGCAGACTAACAGGTTCTAGGTAGAAGTCATTCAACACAGGCTGAGTCCATTGACAACAGCATTTCTACTGAATGCACTGTGCGCCTTGAAAAATCATGGACCATTTGTACTTTCCATGTAAAAACCCAATGTGGCCCCCTGAGTGTGAGGATTATGAACCCATGACCTTCAGATTATGAGACTGACGCTCTACCCCTATGGCGCTATAAAATGCAGCTATAACTGTTAGCATCAATAATCAATAAATTGTTTGGAACACTGTTAAGAGAATCTCTCATGCCTATGATCAAAAATCAAACAACGTCCACACACGTGACTGTGCGCTGAGTCCCGCCCACAGGCCATCAGAACACTGTTTAAAGTCCTCATTAGCCATGTACAAGATGTTGAAAATGCCATTACTGATGCTACAGCATAAGCAAAAAACACAAATAAAGTGTCCAAATGAAGGTGAACAAGGCTGCTTTCGTGCAGTCGGGAGTCTAAAGAAGGGATTACAGCAATGCCACAATGACCGATAATACCGGCTTCAGTGAACTTCATGGAGGCTGTCAGTTTTCAACTCCTAACCATTTAAAGGGAACTACACCTGTACTTATTTCAGGCAGATCTCATCCCTGACTGGGATTCCAAACCCAGGCCACGCGGTGGAGATGCGCCGATCCTATGCACTAGACCACAGGGATAGCAGTTTTAATCATTTCTATATTGCTAGTTTTTAGTGATTCTGAAGGAGCCAAGAGGTGTGAACTGGCCGTTAATTTGAAATGCAATCAGTACTTCGGCAAACTAACGCTGTTCAGTAGAAAGTGTCCTGAAGTAAAGGTTTTCATCTGCGCAATTTCAGACAAGATATCATCCTGACCGGGAATTGACCCGGGCCTGCGGCGGTGAGACGCTGATCGTAGCCACTAGACATCAGGACTGTTTAACACTTTTTAATATGTATAATTTAGTGATGGAAGGGAACCAAGATTTGAAGGTGCTAATTGATGCACAGTACAGAGTAATACCCTTGAGAAAAGTGTCCTAATAACCTATAACCAATAAAGGGGGCCCCCCTTTGCTTTATGTCGGTTGTATACAAATGATGACAAATAAATGGGGAAAAGTTACTGTGGTTTCTGTACATCCTCCTCTATTTGGGTTTCTTCAGGCCAACATGATTATGGGCAGTTTGTGGACCTAAGCTTTCTTCTCTTACTTTGGTCCAAAATGAACGCAGGTGGCACCACATTTCTGTGAACCGTAAATCAGCAATAAGTCATAGACCAAGTCTTAAATAATAAACATATACCTAACATGCATCTGAGTATGTCATTGAATGGCACTTTGTGCGTTGGGGGTTAAAGTGGGTCACCAAGCTGTTTCCCAAGCAGTTGACCCGGTTCCGATTCCCGGCCAATGCAACTGATGTAAGTTATAATAGTGTTGCAAGCTGTATTATTTTGGCATTTGAGGAAGTTTCCCTTTTGAAAACTCTGCGGTTTTTTCCTTTGAAATAGCCTGCTCAATGTTGACGTCAAGAATTTACTTAGTTCGTGCTCACATATGGCGTGTTGCCCAGGAATCATTTGTGGAATTTGACAGAAAGGCCTTTAAGACGCTATTAAGGTAGGAAGCAATGTGTAGCCTCGTCTGTGTATTTGATAGCTTAACAATGAGCCAGGTCATCAATGCCCAGTTGGTTGTAAATCGATATTATTGCTCCCATTGATAGTCCTCGGCACATTTCCAGACTGACGATTGATTGGGAGGCAGTGTCGCCCTGCCATGAATTTGGTCTCAGGTTGATTTTTTTCAGAAGAATTTACGAATAATACAGGTAATTATGTCAGAGCAATGTGAGGCTCCGATTAATGCACATCCATAAAAACAGATTACAGCTAACAGGGCCCTCAGTACCCCTTGGTTGTTCCAGCCCCCAAATATTGCTCTAGCGAATCATATGAGGTCATTGCATTTACAGGTCATTTCATTATTGTACCAGCAGCGTTCTATAACTTTGAGTTCAAAGTGGATTCACCGGCAAGAATTTACAAACTATTAAAGAAGTAAAAGCAGCTGTGGCCTTATGTGGCATCTAGTCCAGTGAGACTGATTTAGTAGAAGTCATCACACAGGCTGATGTTCCCATTGACAAAGCATTCTAAACTGAATGCACTGTGCCTTTGAACATGCATATGGACCATTTGTGCTTTCCAGTGTAAAAAACCCATTGCCCTGTGTGAGGATTGAACTCACGACTTCAGATTAATGATGGACTGACGCGCTACCTACTGCGCTAACAAGTGCAGCTTACAACCTGTTAGCATTCAATAATCAATAAAAGTTGTTTGGAACACCTTGGTTTAAGAATCTTGCTCATCTTCTTTGATCAAAGAATCAAAACCGTCCACAGCCGTGACTGCGCTGAGTCCGGCCTATATGCATCAGAGACACTGTTAAGTCTCATTAGCCATGTATCAAGATGTTGAAAATGCATTACTGATGCTGTAAACAAGCATAAGCCCAAAACACAATAAAGTGTCCAAATGGAAGGTGAACTAACAGGCCTGCTTTCGTGGCAGTCGGGAGTCTAGAGAAGGGACTGACAGCAATCCCAATACGCAATTCGGTGAATTCATGAGGCTGCAGTCAACTCCTAACCATTAAAGGAACGATACACCTGTACTTATTTTCAGGCAGATCTCGATTCCTGACCAGGAATCGAACACCGGGCCACGGCGGTGAGAGCGCCGGATCCTAGCCACTAGACATCAGGGATACAGTTTAACATTGTCTAAATATTGCAGTTTAGTGATCAGGGGAACCAAAGTTGAATCTGCGCTAATTTGATGCAACATACTGCAAAAACCCTTTTCAGAAGATAGTGTCCTATAAAGGCTCTGCGCACATTCAGACAGATCTCATTCCTGACGGGAAATTAACCGGGCCGCGCGGTGAGCAGCCGCGAATCCGCCACTAGAGCTCTCAGGGACTGTTTCTAACACTTTTAATGATTGGTAATTTAGTGATGGGAAGACCGCAGAGGTTGAAGGTGCCTTAATTGAATGCCAACAGTACAGTAAAGTGACCCTGTGAAGAAAAGTCCTAAAACAAACCATAAGGCTTGCTTTTAAATGTCGGTGTATACAATGATGAACAATAATGGGGAAAAGTCTACTGTGGTTTTCTGGTACAGTCTCGTTTGGTGTTCGTTCAAGGCCACATGATTTATTTGGGCAGTTTTGGACTAAGACTTTGCCTTCGTCTACTGTTGTACAAAGATGAACGGCAGTGTGGCAGCACATCACATTCCTGTGAACGTGATCAGGCATATAAGTCATAGACCAGTCTGTAAATGAAGAACAATATACGCTACATGTATGAGTGAATGTCATTAATGCACTTGTGCGTTGGGGGTAAGTGGTCATCATAGCTGGTTCCAAAGCAGTTGACCCGAGTTCGATTCCCGCAATGCCTATGTAATTATTAATAGTGTTGCAATTGGTAGTTTGATTTGCATTTCAGAGAATTCGCCCTTTGGAATAACTTCTGGCGTTTTTCTTTTGAAATACCTTGCCATGCAGTCAAGAATTTTACTAGTTGTTGCTTCACAGCTTATTGCGTTTTGCCAGAAATCATGATGTGGAAACGTTGACAGAAAGCCTTTAAGACGCTATTAAGGTTGGAAGCATGTGGGTAGCCTCGTTGTGTATAGTATGCTTAAACAAATGACACAGTGTCACAATGCAGTGGTTGTAAAGTCGATATATGTGCTTCCATTTGATTCCTCCACTTTCATGACCTGACCGTATTTGGGGAGCAGTGTCCTGCATGAATTTGGTCTCAAGGTTGATTTTTTCAGAAAGAATTTACAATAATTACAGTATTAGGTCAGAGGCAATGTGAGTCCGATTTATGCAGCATTCGCAGTAAACAGATTACTAGCTACACCCTTAGTGAACCTACCTCTTGGTTGTCCAGCCAAAATAGCCTACTGAAATCATATGAGGTCATGCCGATGACAGGTCATCATCAATTGGTACCGGTGCAGGCAGCGTTCTTTAACTGTTGATCTCAAGTGGAATCCACGGCAAGAATTACAAACTATTAAAGAACAGTGAAATGCAGCTTGTGGCCTTATTGTGGAGCATCTAGTCCAGGTGAGACGATTACTAAAGTATATATGGAGTTTTATTTCGAGCTAAGCACAAAATCCAAGAAAAAACAGAAAAATATATATACACAATAAAAGAAAAAACAAAAAAAGAAAAATAAATACATTCTAACTCGAAGAGGAGTGGGGAAGAAGAAAGCTTATTGACTCCCACCTGTTCATAGACCAACTAACAACTAACAACACTGAGGCATAGTTTCCTAACATCTTAACAACTATCAACCGAGTTGGTGTTTACATTTCATCTAGATGCCATATGCAATATATGCCGAGTCAACATTCGACAGTATCTCACACGCCTACAACCTGTGTAAATTAATTTCTGGTTTCCCATACCGAATTCATTACCATGTTGCATAATCGTTATTCATCATCACCGATTACAAACCCATATAACATACTCTCTGTATAAGTGTTGATGAACATGAAACATACTCCCACACATTATATCAAAAGGTACAGTAATCGCAGACCGATTGATGCTGCATGATAACGAAGAATAATCTTAATGAGTGTGTTATAGGGATTCGGGGTTTTTTTTTTTTTTTTCTGTTCTGGGCTGGAGCCTGCTGGCAGAGGGGGAAGCAACCCCCGAGCAACCGGACACCTTTGTTAAGTTCCTATACTATGCATAAAGAGAACACATTTTTAGGGAGTCTGCTGGCCAGAGAGGGTTTCCTCGAGCTGGCCGCCCCACTGCTGCCCTGTTACTGACGGATTATGTGAATGTGGAGTAACTAGATTTGTGCATGTGTTTTACTCTCGTAAGAATTTAATTCTTTAAGTTTACCATGCAGCATCAATAGCATACCGCTGTCGAAATCGATTAAGTTTTGATTCTAAGAATGAATCTATAATTATTAGGTATTGATCTTAGACTATTACATTTAAAGTTTTAAAGTTAAAATATGATGATACACAACGACAAAGCAACAACAACAACAAGGCAATAACAAACGCAATAGTATGAATAGTAGACACCGACAATATACTCATTATTAGGTTAGATTGAACCTTTAAAGTACACAGCTGCTTTGTGAAACATTATAAATCAAGTACCGGCAGTTCCTCCTTCTGTACTTGACCATAACCATTTTTTTTAATCTTGATTTGAAATGATGATATTTGGACATTGTGTTTAAATTCTGCCCCAATTTGTTCAGAGTTTACTCAAATACAGACACACACATACTTTCCTAGTGGAAGACACTGGCTTGAACCTAAAGGTTTATCACCCCCCTCAGTTATATCTCCCCTGTCGTGCGTGCAGAAAAAGCCATTTGTATCTGCAGGGTAGCGCAATTTTGTTGCTACAACAGGATCAGTTGGCAGTAAAGAAATCAACTAAATCATAAGCATTTTTAACAGTTTTAGACTGCAGAATAATATATTCGTTGTGATCACAAATATCTACTTGTGAATATCTTACAGCCCGTTTTTGGAGTATAACAAGGGGGTGTAAGTGAAGCTTTATAGGTTATTGCCCCAAACCTACACAGTGATAGATATGGCAAAAACGAATGACTTACAAATATGCATTGTAATTTAAGAAAAACTTTGCTTTATTAATGATTGAGATACTTTTGGAGACTTTACCTTGTATGTGTCTTCATGTGTGGGTTTCCGAGCTTAATTTACTGTCAAGTGGTGACTCCTAAGAATTTAATTTCTGATATGTATGCTAAACTACACCGTCTATAAGTTACTGGGTCTGGTTTCCATTATGATTAACGAAAAACATTTACTTTTTTTATTAGGTGAGAGACAATTTTGTTAATGTCATCCATGTTTATAATATGTCCTTAATTCCGTTAGCTGTTAGTTATAAAGTACTATAATTGTCATTAGAATAGAGACGTTTGTGTCATCTGCGAGAAATCACGCTAATTTTTAAATAATTTAGACACATTAAAACAAAGTCATTAATGTAATATATAATTGAACAACTTCTGGGTTCCTAAATACAAGGATGCCTGTGGGACCCCAACAACCAATGCCAATAATCTGAACATGTAAACTCCCCCATCTCACATACTGTTGTCTCCTCAGTTAAATGCTGAATCCATTCAAGCCACTCCCGTTTATGCCGAGTATCTATCTAATTTTTTTAATATATATAGAATGAATTTAGTGTAATCAAATGCTTTTTTCAAGTCAATGAATATTACAGCTGCATGTTTCTTGCCCTCTAAGCTATTAGTATCTCTTCTAATTGCATATATATATATATATGCTCGAAGACCCATACTGACCTTCATTAATTAGTTTATGGCTTATCTATGAGAATTATCCATTCTATTGTGTTATAAAGTTTCTTAATGATGTTTGGAAAACTGGGGAGGCAGCGAGACAGTGTCTGTAGGTTAGTGGATGTGTTTGTTCCATGTTTTATGTTATAGATAACTTTTGCAATGTTCATTTTTTTTGGAATGGTTTTCCTCGTTTTGAAAACGATAAGTGTTTCATATGTAGGTTAATGGTCACAACTACTATCAAATAATTTTGGTTTTAACCCAGATGTCATATCTATATCAAGAACAGTCTGTAGACGATTGTTCTTACACCCGTTAATGACATTATTATTTTTGTTTCAGTACTCATGACAAAAACATCGTTTTTGAAATTAATGTCTAATCAATGAACCCATTTCGTTGGTTACTACACTCCGAATTTGCTGCCGAGAGTCCGGTCCAACATTTACAAAAAGACTAATTTAAAACTTTCCAAAAGTCGTTCATAGTTGGATTGTCATGTGATCCGCATCTGAAGATGAGTTTGGCAATATGGAATTATTTTTGCAATTACCTTTTTATAGTTGTTAGTATTCCCAACCCCTGTTCATGTTTTCTTCGCTTTTATACCAACAGATCGGCAATAATATATTGTACTTAGGCCTTCGCTTAATATATTGGTAGTTTATTTATTTATATGTTTTATATCTACTTTCCAGAATCCTCTGTTCTTAGTCCTAGATGATTGTCCCTATATAGAGTGGTTTTGTTGCTTACAAGCATTTTGTCAACCCTTGGTTAATGCCACGGACAATTTGTCATTTTTGGCTGTTTTTACTAATTGCCGAATTGGGACAGTTTTATTGTATACTACATAAAAATTGCATGAATGATCGTGAAGCACGTATCGTACATCGTTTGTTATAATACCCTATTCCAATTTGTTTGATTAAGTCCCTATTAGGAGTGAGTACATTTGGAGTAGAAGTCATCCAACACAGGCTGATGTCCATTGACACACATTCTAGGCTAAACGCTTTGAGCTGAATGCACTGTGCCTTTGAACATAATGATTACCATTTGTGCTGTGTCCATGTGCAACTGGTGTGAGGATTTGAACTTTACGACTTCAATTATGAAGACTGATGCTTGGCTTCTACTGCGCTAAAAGGCAAGCTACAACCTGTTAGCATCAATAATCAATTAAATTTGTTTGGAACACTTGTTTAAGATCTTTCATCCTTTGATCAGAAATCAAAACCCGTCCACAGCCTGACTGGCCTGAGTCCCGCCACTAGCATCAGAGACGACTGTTAAAGTCCTCATTTAAGCCATGTACAAGATGGTGAAAAAATGCCATACTGATGCTACACCTAAGCCAAAAACACAATAAGAGTGTCCAAATGAAGGGTGAACAACAAGGCTGCTTTCGTGCAGTCGGGAGTCTAGAGAAGGATTAACAGCAATCCCACATGACCATAATACTCGCTTCATTGAAATTCAATGAGCTGTCAGTTCAACTCCTAACCATTAAAGGACGTACACCTGTACTTATTTCAGGCAGATCTCATTCCCTGACCGGGAAATCGAACTCCCGGGCCACCGCGTGAGAGCGCCGAATCTACCACTAGACCATCAGGGATACAATTTTAACATTTCTAATATTGCTAGTTTAGTGATCTGAAGGAGCCAAATGTTGAACTTGCCTTATTTTGAGGCAAGCGTACTGCCAAACTACCTCAGAAATGTGTTCCTGTAAATAAAGTGCTCTGCGCAGCTTCAGACAGGATCTCATTCCCTGACCGGGAATTGGAACCCGGGCACGGTGGTGAGTAGCGCCGAATCCTAGCCACTTAAGACAATCAGGGACTTGTTTCCTAAGCACTTTTAATATTGCTAATTTATGTGATGACGGAACGGAACCAGAATGTGAAGGGCCTTAATTGATGCAACAGATACAAGTAAATGACCCTTGAGAAAAAGTGATCCCTAATAACCTAAACCATAAGGCTTGCTTTAATTGTCGGTGTATACAAATGAATGACAATAATGGGGGAAGAAGCTTACTGTGGTTTTCTGGTAAGTCTCTGTTGGGTTTTCTTCAATCCACAGATTTATGTGCGGCAGCCATTTGGGACCTAAAGACCTTTCTCTCTTACTTCTGAAGGTCCAAAATGAAGCGCTAGTGTGGTCAAAACACACACATATCTCTTGAACGTATAGGCATACAGTCATAGACCAGTCCTATAATGAATAACATATACCCTACATGCAATTGAGTAGTGTTCATTAATGCACTTGTGCGTTTGGGGGAATAATGTGGTCATCATAGCTGTTTCCAGCAGTTGACGCCGAGTTCGATTCCCGCCAATGCACGAATTGTATTATAATTAGTGTTGCATTGTAGTTATTTGCATTTGAGGAGATTCGCCCCTTTGAAAACTCTGCGTTTTCGCTTTGAAATTACTGCCAATGCAAGTCAAGAATTTACTTAGTTGTTGCTTCACATGCGTTTGCCAGAATCATTTGTGGAATTTTGACAGAAGCCTTAAGACCCTATTAAGGTTGGAAGCAATGTGTAAGCTCTGTGTGTAATTGCTTAAAAAACAAATGACCAGTCATAAGTGCCAGTGTGCTCTAAATTCGATATTATTGCTCATTGATAGTCCTCGGCAACATTTCCATGTGACTGATTATTGGGAGCTGGGTGTCCCTGCATGTTGGGTCTCAAGGTTGATTTTTTCAGAAAGTTTACGAAAATTACAGTTAATTATGGTCAAGCAAATGTGAGCGTACTTATGCAAGCACCAGTAGAAAACAGAATTACTAGCTAACAGGCCCCTCATACCCGCTTGTTGTCCAGGCCAAATATTGCTGCTAACGAATCATATGAGGTCATTAAATGCCCATGACAGGTCATTCATATTGGTAACCAGCAGCTTCTATAACTTTGATCTCGAAGTGGAATTCACGGCATAGCATTTACAAACTATTAAAGACAGTTAAAAGCAGCTTGTGGCTTATTGTGGAAGTCTAGTCCAGTGAGAACTGATTACGTAAAGTCATCACACAGGCTGATGTCCCATGACAACAGCATTCTAGCTGAATGCAGCTGTGCCTTTGAACATAATGGAACATTTGTTCTTCCATGTAAAAACCCATTGCCCTGTGTGAGGATTGAACTCACGACCCTCGGATTAATGAGACTGACGCACTACCTACAGAGGCAGCTGACAATCTGTTAGCCATTCAATAATCATAAATAGTTTGGAACAACACCTTGTTAAGAATCTTCTCATCTTTGATCAAAATCAAAACCCGTCCACAGCCGTTGACTGCGCTGAGTCCATGGCCACTGGCCATCAGAGAACTGTTAAAGTCTCATTTAGCCATGTAGAAGATGTGAAAATCCAATACTGATGCTACAGCATAAGCAAAAACAATAAAGTGTCCAATGAAGGGTGAACAACAGAGGCCTGCTTATCGTACAGTCGGGAGCCTAGAGAAGGGATTACAGCTAATCCCCACAATGACCATAATACCTTGGCTTTCGGTGAATTCATGAAGGCGCATCTTAATCTTCCTAACCATTATTTGTTGACATTACCTTGTACTTATTTCAGGCAGATCTCATCCTTCTGACCGGGGAATCCGAACCCATGCCCATGGCGGTGAGAGCGCGGATCCTAGCGCACTTAGAACCATCAGGGATACAGTTTAACTGTCTAATATGCCCTAGGTTAGTGGATCTGTGGGAACCAAATGTGAACTGCTTGATTGATCAACAGTACTGGCAAACTCCCTTCAGAAAAGTGTCCTGAAAATAATAGGCTCTTGCGCACTTCGAGACAGATCTCATTCCTGAACCGGTGAATTGAACCCGGGCAAGCAGCGGGAGAGCGCCGAATCTAGCCACTGAGACCATTCAGGGACTGTTCTAACACCTTTTAATATTGCTAATTAGTGATGGGAAGGTGAAACCAGAATGTGACAGGTGCCTTAATTGATGCAACAGAAAAGTAAATGCCCTTGAGAAAATGTCCTAAATAACCTAAACCATAGTGCCTTTAATGTCGGTGTAGACAAATGATAACATAATTGGGGAAAAGTCCTACTGGGTTTTCCTGGTACATGTCTCTGGTTGGTTCTTTCAGGCCCATGAAATATGGGGCAGTTTTTGGGACTAAGACCTTTCTCTCTTATTTGTTCCAAATATGAACGCAGTGTGGCAAACACAACATTTCTGATGAACGTATCAGGCAATAAGGTCATAGACCAGTCTTAAAGAATAAACATAGTACCTACATGTATTGGAGTATGTCATGTAAGTTGCACTTGTGACGTGGGCGGTAATGTGGTCATCATAGCGTTTCCGCAGTTGACCCGAGTTCGAGTTCCCGCCAATGCACTGAAGTAATGTATAGATAGTGTTCACCTGTATTATTTGCATTTGAGGAGATTTCCCCTTTTGAAAACTTTGCGTTTTCCTTTTAAATACCGAGGGGTCCTGGCTTGCAGACCTCCACTCTCAGGACCCTACCTTAGACCGTCCACGTCAGGTCCCCTCCGCTGCAGGACCTGGTACCGGAAGTGCTATATTGAACGGAAGGGCAGCATACGGTACAGCCGCCAAAAAAGCGGACCATTAGAGAGAAGAAGTGCATATTTATTGGTTTCCATACTACACTTTTTTCTATCTTTTTAAGCAGGGGCGTGCTGGGACCTAATTTCAGCCCGGGAATGTTGGAGAAACCGGCACCGGAATTATAGCTCCGTCAAATAGTGCGCTGGTCTCCAAGT
The DNA here is from genome assembly GCA_007210695.1 of Neogobius melanostomus. Classification (NCBI taxonomy): domain Eukaryota; kingdom Metazoa; phylum Chordata; class Actinopteri; order Gobiiformes; family Gobiidae; genus Neogobius; species Neogobius melanostomus. The sequence continues at coordinate 11,221 of VHKM01000241.1, forward strand.
ACATAGAGGTGCTGATCAAAATACCACGACATTGACAATTTTCTAACAAATTTCTCCTTTCACATGCCGGCTGCCACACACAGTCCTGAGCCTGATACAAACCACAATCCAAGCACAATTAATGTAAAAACATTATGAACCACTCTTCACTTCAGCTGGCCTTTAGTCTCTTAACTCGCGCAGACACTTGTCTCCGCTGGATTGGACTGCACTGAGGGGTGTTCCACTTAAACACCCCTCTGAGTTAGTTCAATATGAAATGGTATCTCCCCGCCGCAAGAATGAAAAGTTCGATGCGAATATTTTTTCAGATTTTCATTCATCAGTCGTTATTTTGATAGATTTCCATGACAATTACGCTTGTGTTACTTCATTTATATCTGGAACAGCAGCTCATGCTCCTGCTGCAGCCCAGTTAAAGCCTTTAGGCCTGGAATAGTGAGTTATTATTTCATTATTTTATTCTGATGGCCCCTCTGTTTTTAAGTCAACGTGATTACACGTAAATAATACTTACATATTTAGACATAAATGAATGCGCCAAGAGCTAAAGTGTGCTCACATAGAAAACTAAACAAAAATTGAAATGTCATCTTGTTCAGCGCTGGTATCGAACCTATGTGGTTTGCACTGGGAGGCGCCCGACTTACCCACATGACTACCAGACAAGTATCTGTAATGTAATCATTGTGTATTATGAAGCGTAGAGGAGTGAGATTTACCTAACGTACTTCTGGAAGCCAAGCAGCCTCCGTTACATAGGCTACTCCTGGAATACTTGCTTTTGAATCATATTTACATTATATACATAAAATATGGCAACAATAAATAAAGAATATTCACATGGGGAACGACAAATACGTCCTCCGGTATGCCTGCTTTTCATTTTGGAAGGGGAGTGTGGAGGTCTGCAGCCAAACATGAAGGCTACTACTTATAGTTGCTTTTATATCATATTTTTATACATATATTATACATTTTTATATCATATTATCATATTACATAAAATAAAGCCCAAGGAACAACGACAAATACCTGCTTCCAGTATATCCGGTTTTATTTTGAAAGGCTTCGAATAAACTTCCGGTCCTGACAGCGGAGGGGACCTGACAGTGGAGGTCTGCAAGGCAGAGTCCTGAGAGTGGAGGTCTGCAGCCAGACTCTCTTGCCTTTCGCTGCCAAGCGACACTACAGGCTTATGGAGTTTGTGGTTGCGCTTTGAAGGGCCTGCAATATCAACAACAATATGTTATCAATAAGCCCAATGCCCATCTCTACTGCGCATGCGTGAATCCGTGAAGTTGAACATCTTTGGCTACCAAACAAACCGCGCCGCCATTGAAATGTAGGCGATAGTAGCTGGCGAACATGAGTTTTATTGTTTGTCGACGTTGTTTTTAAGGCTTTAATTAGCCTCAATGTAGTCAAATAGAATGACAGGTGCACTTTGTGCCATGTTTAACTGCTCAACTGGAGTTTATAAGCTTGAACGGTGTCGGAAAAAACACCTTTGTAAAGCTCCACCCAGCCAAGGACGGAAAGAAGAAATATGGTTGTAAACCTCCGTTCATTCTTCACATTTACTAAATGCAAAGAAAGATCCAGACGGACGTAAAAGATGGACCAAAATTGTAAGTTTCTTGATCACATTTATTTTGTCAATATTTTGAAACCGAGGGGACACTCAGGGCACCTGCTCTGTAAGTATAGCAACAGGGGAACAAGTGAAAAACAATCAGGAGATGGGATCTGCCCAACATAAATCGTTTTTTTTTTTTTTTTGCTCACTGTCACTTTTTAAATCATACGGATTATTCCAAGAATCTCAGAGAAACGTTTCTAAGAGGTGTTGTCGTTAAATACAGTGGTTAAATTGCTGCATGTAAAATTAACATCGATTAGCTGCGTCGTAGGCAGTCATATCACTTCACTAAAACGTGCGTCCACGCTCCTTCAGCCTCTAGTTGGACGCCAAACATTGCCGCTTCACACTCGCGAGAAACGCCTGTTTGCTGCGCGTGAAGTTTTGCAAGCGTCATAATTAGGAGGCGTGTCATACAACTCAGGCCGAGCGCAAACCGCCATGATCAACTTCTCCTCCATGCTGCAGGTCAGGGGCGCAACTACCCCCCCCCCCCCCCCACACACACACACACACACACACACAATGGGGCCGTCAAGTGCTATGAGGAAGTGGCCTAGATGGTATGGGGCGCTGTCCCTTGCGCGCCGACTATATTTAATTAAAAAAATTCTCTCTATCATATTGGCGCTAATGATGGCACTTATGGCTCTTTGATGCTTTTTATCTAAGAAAATAAATACCCTCTGAATTTACTTTATTTGAATGAAAATGTCACTATTTCACACAATATAACATCGATATTTCGCTCTATGGAGTTTGTTATCACACAAAAAACAATCACACGGCCCGATTAAGCTTCTAACTTAACTTAACGTAACTTTTCCTCCTCTCCCTCTCTCGCACAAGAGGGGAGAAAACAACGCAAGTGAAAGAGGTGTTTTGCTTCAACGCGATCTCCTCTGTAACCGTGTTTATTATTTCATTAGGACTTTTATTTCTCAAACGTGTTGCCTTATGCTCACTTTGAGCTCCTCGTGGGGGTGGAGATGACGGGGCGGACTGAGGAGGAGACAGTGTGCAGTGATGTCGCTGCAGAGCGGAGTGGAGCTGAGTGAACAGGTGGAGGATGTGAGTGACGGGGCTCCTGTAGCCGCTTTCGTCACTCACGGACCCCGCGCACCTTTTTCTCTCCTATGGCCCAGGACAGTGCTGGCGCTGGAGCATTCGGGCCGTTTCCCCAGAGCCGCGCTCTGAAACAGTTTTTTCCCGCAGGCTGCGCTCACGTCCCGCGGTCGTGCGTTCACAAACTGTCCCTCTGCCAATCCTACACTCCTCTCTGCCCCACTCCAGCAGTGACTTTTGTTTCGCAAAACAAGCATGCACAACTAAAGTGACGCCCCTCCCCCAAAGAGGAATAAAAAAAACCTCCACGAACCTGTTCATATGGTTCACTGTAAAGACTCGTTCAAAAGAGCCGGATCGTTCACGACCGACACACATAGACTGTTAAAAAGAACACATCACTATTGGCGCCCCTATGAAAGGCATATATTGCGTTTTGCCCTTTTTGCTCCACTGCTGCAGGTAACAGGTGACGCTTGTGTTCACTATTTGAGCCCAGTCCCTGATTGGTTAACAAGGCGTAAATGAACGCACGTGTAGATTGTGATTACTTGAGTGCATGAAGCAGTGGGCGGGGCATCGCTGCTCTGTACCGCGCTGTTCTCACTGGTTTTGACGCACGTTAATCCTCACCTGCTGGCATTTGGAACGCTTCATACGCGCGGACATCTTTGCTTACATTTCAAAGCGCGTCTACATAGGGTTAACATGGAAGTTGGTGGTGTGTCAGCGTTTGGTCTGTACGCAGCTTTACGTCAATGCGGCCAAAGCAACACTTTATTCAAGCTATTTGTGTTTTGTTGGCAGGGTTGAGAGTAACGCATTACAAAAGGTAGCGGATTGCAGAAACATATCACGTTTATTAGTAACTGAGTAATACAAGATATTGCCTTATAAATTACGGCAATGAGGGGGAGGCTCTGGTGGGCAACGCAAGAAATGTGTTTCCTATGTAATAGAAATAAAAGTTCTATGGTGAGTCAAAACGTTGTTCACAAACAGAGCATTGCTTCTGTAAAAAGATCTGCCTTGTAAAAGATATGAGATTAAAAAAAAAAAACAGCTGTTTGCCACCATTCATCAAAACATCTGGTGAAAATCGCGGAAAAAAACCAATAACAGATCCTCCCAATACATTCTACGTTACCGTCACAGTAACCCCTTGCTTAAGAAATGTCCCACCTGTCTTTCGCTACTCAGTGTTGCTTCTCTTTGTCCCTCCCGCTCTCTTAACTCGCTCTTTTTAGCCTCAGTGCGAGGCACATCTCCAGCCAAACCTTAATGCATGTGGAAGTACGTACCTAAGCTTAACTTTAGTGTCCCAGCAGAAGACGGTGTCATTTGATTGTCAGTGTAGTGACTGTCAAATGACACAGGCTATGTGTTTAATAGATTGAATAGAAAGCATTCAAACATAGATTGATTTCAGCTGCAGACCAATAATATTGATCTGTAGCTATTTAGTTTAGTTTAGATGTTTAAACTAAAAAAAACTACACAAATGTGTGTTCAGATTTCTTATTCACAACTCATATTTTGCAGGTCAACCGTCAGCTGCTTCAGATAGGCAAACCAGCCAGCCTTGGGAGCCAACAAAGAATAGCAGAATTTGTTCAGAACATTTCCCTGGTGGAGCACCTTCAAAGGAGTACCCAGATCCATGCTTGAATCTAGGTATGCATTAATTATTTCAAAAAGGTCAAGGCAAGAGTCACACCTGGGCAATCAGGCAATCTTTTTTAAATTCTGGTATTGATGACAATATTGCTAGAGCTCTCAAAGCAGATTATCTTGATTGTTTCATACATTAAAACAGTAATATTATTTGTTTTGTTTTTTTCCATTTGAGGGTGATTCTACAACTAATGTGAAATCTTTGTCCAGGGCAGAAATAAGAAAACGTGTTTATTTTTTCATCTTTTTTAATTATCCAAAATGACTACTCATTAAGATGAGCTCTGAAACTAATTATCATAAACCAATTATTATTTTTTAATAATAAAATATGGGTTTGAATCTTGGTTTTATATTGGAGACCCCTTGTCCCTCAGTCCAGTTTTGCACTTTCAATCCATCATAACATTTTATACAATGTGAGTGTCTTAATAACAATGTTATATACAACATGGGAAATGCTGATTGTTTTTTTATGTATAATTATTTGTTAAAAATATTTTTATTTTATATACTTTTTTACAAAAAAAACCTGTCCCTTGGGTTCAGCGTTATTCCATCACACAGCAAAAACAGCACATTTATAAATTTGTCCTAATACTTATTTGCAGGCAACCACAAAAGTTGTCATTTCACAGGTCTGGTTTTGTCAGGAGAGCATTGTTAGCCATGTAGGAGGGACAAGACTAAGAAAATAATCAAGGTAAAGTTTGTAAATTGAAGATAAAACTTTTAGGCCGTCATCTCCATCACTTCATATTTCTTTTAAATGTACTAATATTTAGGTAAAAATGTTTTAGTTGATGTATTTAACGTTATTTAATGCTAAAGCTAGAGCTACACATTAGCATACTAACAGATATTGACATTTTTGAAGAAATGTGACATTTTGTCATTTCCATCGCAGTCATTTCCATCATGTGATGGAAAAGACATGTTGTGATGGAAATGACAGAACTATTTGGAATTACTTTGAAAAGTGTGTCTTTAGTGTTACAAATAAAACAAATTAGTATTTAATTCCTAAGGATGAACTTCAATATTATAATAGACTTAATTGTGTCACTGCCTTCTTTTTAGATGGCACGCAAGACCGCAGCTGAAAGAGCTAAAGCATACAGAGAGAGGATAAAAAATGATCCAGTAAAATACAGGAGTTTCTCAGACAGGACAGAGAGAGATATATGAAAAAGAAAGAAAAGGGAATTGTCAAATCAGTGACAGAGTTAACACAGAGACAAAGAAGATGTCTTAGAAGACAGTGGAGAATTAATCAAAGAACCAGCGCAAATTAAAAAAGAACAGCTGAGAAAGAAAATCTATTTGTTGTTTCATCACCACCATCACAAGATTCTTCTTTGAGTAGTTACACTGAAACCCCTCTGCAGCCTTCTCCACCAAACTTTTCAAGAAAAAGAAAAAAGTTTCAAAACAAATAAGGAAATGTTTTAGTTAGTTCATAGTTAAGGTCTAGCACTAAATCTATTTTTTTTTTTTTACAAGTAGTGCAATGAAATTGTTGTCCCTAGTACTACTGAATATGCAATTGTTTTTATGAAATGTGTCTGCATACACTGGTGTAAGAATGGGTGAGTGGATCCTTGCTGTAAAGCGCTTTGAGTGCCTAATGAAGGTGGAAAAGCTCTATATAAGTTGAGACCATTTACCATTAAAAGTGCTCTTTTTCTTTTTTTGTTAGAGCTGCAGCAAAATTACTTTTTTCTCTGAAATATCTGCATTAAGAATTTTAAGTCATATACTTAATAGCACCTGTTGTTACGTGAAAATTGATAACGAGCTATGGTTAATTGACAAACTTTTTGTCTGTTTGATATAATGGTTAATTGACGGTAGCATATTTTTCTCTAGGGGACAAGTACATGTTAAAGGAATAGGCCACTGTTTTTCCATACTGAGGTATGTTCTTACCTTAGATTAGATGAATTGATGCGTAACTGTCTTGTCTTGTTGTTAGCATTTAGCCTCTCCCAGCATAGGTATAGCTCCAAACTGGGGTGAAGTGTTGTCCCCATTTAAATACAGTTACGTGAGCCTTTACATGATCCAAGTCTAGTTAACAAAATTAAACATGTCAATTTTCTAAGTGGATAAAAAGGGGTACCATATATGTAAGGCGTACTACTGTGCGGACGTCGAAGTGCTCCTATGTTATTACGCCTTACAATGTAGTTCCCCTTTTATCCGCTTACAAAAAATTATATGTTTCATTTTGTGTAAATAGAGTTGTATCGTCTAAAGGCTCACATAACTGTATTTAAATAAGGAAAATACAGTTAACTTATACCTATGCTAGGAGAGGCTGAATGCTAACAACATTTGCGTGACTGAGCGCACGCACAAAGACCAGACAGGTACGCATCAACTTGTCTCAGGTAAGGTAAGAACATATCTCAGTATGGAAAAACGGTGGCCAATTCCTTTAAAGTTTTAACATTTCTGTCAATTATGTGTTCATCATGATTATTTTTTTTTAAATTAACTTTTCTTTTCTAGAATCAGCACTCCAAGAAATCCAGCAAGAGCCAGTGGACTTGTTTCGCATGGATCACAATTACATGCTAGAAGAGAATGCACCTGAATCTCGGTGCAAGCATAATCCTAAGTGTATGTCCAAGTGTGAACCAGTGCGTGACCCTATCCATGAGTTTGAGGATACCACGGACAATGCATGTCAAGCATGTGCTGAGAAACAAATTGAACTTGATCAACTAGCTGCAAAGGTTAAAATGCTGACAATTAATCAGAGGTCAAAGTAAAACTATGACCAGTGTGATAGTTTAGTAAACACAGACTATCATGTACGGAGTCACACTGGCTTGCAAAATCGTGAAGTGTTCAATAATATGTTGGAATTTCTGACACCCAAAGCCGTCGTATGAGTTATTGGCATGGCCCAAAAAGAATTGTTCCAAGTAAGATTAGGAAATACAAGAAAACTCCAACAAAATCTGGACCAAAAGGAAATTGTCAATTAAAGAAGAGTTTGTAATGGTGCTTATGAAGTTGAGGCTGGGCCTGAAAAATCAGTTACTGGCTGCCATTTTTAACACAACAGATTCCAGTTGTTCTCGAGTGGTTCACACATGGGTTAGGTTCCTGGCACATGAGTTGAAGAATCTAGTATTCTGGCCTGGAAAAGAACACATCAGACAGGTGATGCGGGCAACCCTTGCACGTTCATACCCCAACCTGCGCTGCATTATGATATCCACACTAGTAATGGGAAAGTAGAGTGGGTAAAGCTCACAGAGTGCGATCTACAGCACTATTATTATCTGACAGAGAGGAACCTTGGGAATTAGCCAATGTTGCCATCCCCGGCTCCGTCCATGGCGCTTCGATACACGTCCTCGCAGCTCAGATTCAACCACCGCGCACCTTCGTCACTGGATATCACAACAACTCTGCAACAACACTGCCTTCTCCGTCGTCGCCCCTACATCCACCGAGGCTCAAGACGCAGCCTTCTCTACAACCTCAGTGGCGAAAACAGTATTCCATCTCTCTGGTCCGCCCGCAGCTCACTCCCGCTCGCACACCGGCACAACAACATCCGCATACGTCATCTGCGGACTCATCACGTGACTTCATCTAACCTCCTGCCCGTCTCAACTTCCGCCACATGGACTTCACAACAAAAGCCTCTTAAGACAGCACTCTTCAATACAAGATCACTCAACAATAAAAGCCTGCTCCTCTGTGAATTCATCAATGACAATAAACTGGATATACTTTGTCTCACAGAAACCTGGCACAAACCCATGGAATATATTGCACTAAAATCAGACCACCCCACCTGGATACTCCTACATTGACAACCCCCCGTTTGGACCGGCGAGGAGGCGGCATCGCAGTTATCCATCGCAGCGACATCTCCCTCCGCTCCATCTCCTCCGCTCCATCTCCATCCCGGCTGTATCCTCCTTTGAACACCTCGCTTTCAGACTTCCCGGCTCCCAATCACTTACCGCTGCAGTCATCTACCGCCCCAAAAACTGCCCAGCATTTCTTTCAGATTTCACAGATTTTGTAACTCAGCTGTCCTCCATTTCCCCATCTGTTCTCCTCCTTGGTGACTTCAACATCCATATTGACTCCCCTACAGCTAAATTCACATCTGACTTTTGGACATTTTAAACTGCCTCAACCTCACCCAGCACGTCACTTCTCCCACACACAATCATGGACACATCCTGGACCTGGTTTGTTCCACACCCTCCCTCACCATACATAACCTGTCATTGACCGACCTCACAATTTCTGATCATCTGGCCATCACCCTGGACATTATTACCCCCCTCCCACTGCCAAACACTCAAGAACAATTACATTCCGAAACCTGAAATCAATCAGTCCCATCGCTCTCTCTGCATCCATATCCCATGCCTTCACCAGCTCTTTGCTTCCCTCAGATCCAACTGCCTCTGATCTCGTCAACCTCTACAACCACACACTCTCCTCCTGCCTCAACCAAATAGCCCCCCTCAAAACTGCCTCAGTCTCCTTCTCCACCTCCGCCCCTTGGTTCACCCCAGATCTCCACAATCTCAAAAACAAAAAAGACAACTTGAAAGGCTCCATAAAAAATCCGGTCTCATTGTCCATGCCCAAGCCTACAAACAAGCTGTAACCACATATAACTCCGCCCTCAAAACTGCCCGGTCCAACTTCTACTCACAACTCATCCACTCAATTCTTCCAACCCCGCACACTATTCTCCACTTTGCAAAACTGACCAAACCCAAGGACAATATAACCTCCACATTCACTACTGACAAATGCAATAACTTCCTGTCTTCCTACCATACTAAAATCCATACCATACACTGTTCACTTGCATCCACTTCCTCCGCTTCTCCTCCCTCTGAACATGAACTCGCTCCACTCACACTCCATTGCCTTCCCTCCTTCTCTCCTCTGTCTGCCTCCGAAACCACCAAACTTCTCACAACCATGAAATTCTCCAACTGCCAGCTTGACCCTATCCCATCTTCTCTCCTTAAACCTGCATACCAACTCTAATCCCTCTCATCACCAGCATCATCAACACTTCCCTTACCTCTGGATCTGTCCATCCCTGCTCAAAACTTGCCTCCATCACTCCCCTCCTGAAAAAACCCGGCCTCAACCCTGACAACCTGGACAACTTCAGACCCATCTCCAATCTCCCGTTACTTTCAAACATTCTGGAACGCGCCGTCATAACTCAACTCCACCAACATCTCCACTCTCCCATCTTTTCGAAAAATTTCAATCTGGATTCCGTTCACACCACAGCACAGAAACAGCACTTCTTAAAGTTACAATGATCTCCTCCTTGCCGCTGACTCTGGTTCCATATCCATCCTCCTCCTCCTCAACCTCTCCGCAGCTTTTGACACAATAAACCATACCATCCTCCTCCACCGTCTACAATCAATCGGCATCTCCGGCACAGCACTCCTCTGGTTCACTTCATACCTCTCCGACCGTCACCACTTTGTCTCTGTCAACAACTGCAACTCCACACTTCCCCTGTCACCCACGGCGTCCCCCAAGGTTCCGTGCTCGGCCCCCTCCTATTTACCATCTACATGCTTCCCCTCGGTCGGATCATCCGCCACCATGGACTCAACTTTCACTGCTATGCCGACGATACCCAACTCTACATCTCCACCAAATCCATCACCCCGGTTATCCTCTCCACCATCACTGACTGCATCTCCAACATCAAAACCTGGATGGACAATAACTTTCTCAAACTCAACAGCAATAAAACTGAACTCCTCATCACCGGCCCCAAATCTCTCCTCTCCTCTGTCCAGAACTTTACCCTCCTCATCGACGGTCACAATGTCACCCCCTCCCCTCTGTACGCAACCTCGGCATCATAATGGACTCCACCCTCTCATACCAAACACACATTAACCACATCACTAAAACATCCTTCTTCCACCTCCGCAACATTGCCCGCCTCCGCCCCTCCCTTACCCAGTCAACAGCAGAAATCCTCATCCACGCATTCATCACTTCCAGACTCGACTACTGCAATAGCCTCCTCTATGGACTTCCCACCACTCATCTCCAAAAACTGCAATACATCCAGAACTCTGCTGCCCGCCTCCTCACCCACACCCGGTCCAGAGAACACATCACCCCGGTCCTTCAACAGCTCCACTGGCTCCCGTTCAATATCGGATTCAGTACAAGCTCCTCCTCCTCACCTACAAGTCTCTCCATAACCTGGCCCCGCCCTACCTCTCTGAGCTCCTACAACAACACCAGCCCACCCGCCACCTCCGCTCAGCCGGCACCAACCGCCTCACCCCTATCATCCGCACTAACCGCCGGACCCTGGGGACCGAGCCTTTGCCATCGCCGCCCCCACCCTCTGGAACTCACTCCACAGCTCATTAGAAACTCTGACTCACTACCTACCTTCAAATCAGTACTCAAAACCCACCTGTTCAAACTAGCTTTTCCATAAACCCTTTTTGTTTTGTTTTGTTTTTCCCATGTAAAGCGTCTTTGAGTGTCCAAAAAAGCGCTATACAAGTTCGATGTATTATTATTATTATTATTAATATCCCCATTCCATACAATGCTTTAATGTGTGGAAATATTAATTGTGATAACTTGAATCATAGTGAGGATGTGTGTAAGATGTACGGTCTAGTTGTGGCTGGATTAAAAGACTCAAGCACACCATTTGTAAAAGAAGTTTTAAACAACAAAATGCCCGACCTGGATGGAATGAGCATGTAAGGAAACACCACCAGCAGGCTAAAGTGGCCTTTACAAATGGGTTGCTGCGGGTAAACCAAGGACTGGACCTGTATTTGAGCATAAAAAACAAATGGATAAGCAATTTAAATGTGCTGTACGGTACATAAAAAGGACGGAGCATAATCTGAGGGCTGACTCTTTAGGGCGAAAACTGTTGCAAAATAATGTGCAAGACTTTTGGAAAGAAGCCCAGGTTATGAATGCTGCCAAAGTTCCTCTGCCCTCTAGTGTTGAAGGAGTTACAGGCCTGATAATGTTGTGGAGCTGTGGAGAAAACATTACAGTGATTTATTCAATTGCGTAAAAGTAAAAAACTTTAGTATTGGTGATGTCTCCCTGACAATGTGAATGTCACTACTGAGGAGGTAACTAAAGCCATCAGGAAACTATCAATCGGTTAATCTTGTGGCTTGGATCAAATCACAGCAGAGCATTTAAAATTTGCCAGTCATAGAGTTGTGGTATTACTTGCTTTACGTTTTACTGCAATGTAACGCATGGTATATTGCCCAGCTCTATGCTGTCTGTTGTACTTGTACCTATAGTGAAGGATAAAACAGGGAAAATCTCCAGTATTGACAATTACAGACTAATTGCATTGGCCTGTGTCATATCAAAGGTTTTTGAAATTGTACTCCTGGATAGATTTCAGAAATATGTTGTCACCACTGATGAGCAGTTTGGTTTTAAAAGTCAACACGGAACTGATATGTGCATCTATGCCTTGAAAGAGGCTGTGAGGAAGTACAGAGGGCAGAACTCCACAATGTTTCTGTGCTTCTTGGATGCCTCTAAAGCGTTTGACCGCATTAATCATGGCAAACTGTTTGAAAAACTGCAACAGCGAGGGTTCCTTCCTACCTAGGTTTTGGTACACACATCAAACAATGCAGGTTAGATGGGGAAGTGCGACATCAAGTCCTTTTACTGTGACTAATGGGGTGAGACAAGGTGGGATCGTGTCTCCCATGCTTTTTAACCTTTACATGGACGATCTCTCCCGAACATTGAAAAACTGTAAGACCGGCTGCATGATAGGGGAAAGACTATTAAACCATCTACTTTATGCTGATGACCTGGTCATCATGTCACCCTACTCTGCAGGCCTCCAGCAATTGCTAAAAGTGTGTACTGGATATGGTGAACAATATGACATCAAGTTTAACCCGAAAAAGAGTGTTGTGATGATTGTGAGGACTAGAGAGCAGCGTAAGGCTGTGTTTCCCATGTTCCACTTGTCAGGAGGGGAACTGGCAGTTGTGGAAAAAGTGAAGTACCTCGGTCACATCATCAGGAGTGACCTCTCTGATAATGATGACATCCAGAGGCAGTCCTGTAAATTGTATGCACAAGCTAACATGCTGGTACGAAAACTTGGAATGTGTACAGAAAATGTAAAAATAGCCTTGTTAAAGCCTACTGCACACCGCTCTACACTGCCCCCCTGTGGTGTTGCTACACAAAAGCTACATTTCACAAGTTACAAGTAGCATACAACGATGCCTTTAGGATTCTTTTGAAAGTCCCTCGCTGGACCAGTGCCAGTCAGCTGTTTGTACAGAATAATGTGACCACACTAAATGCTGTGATAAGAAATGTTGTTTATAAATTTATGATGAGACTCATGGACTCGCAAAATGAAATTATAATTGTTTTTATACGGCCTGACCAGAGCAGTATCAGGTACAGCTCAGTGCTTTGGAGGCACTGGAGAAATTGCTTATATGGACGATAGTAATTCCTGTTTTATTTGTCTGTCTGTCTCTTTTACATGTTTCTTGTGGACCTTTTTGAGTCTGAAATAAAGAATATACTGTATATATATAGACTGCAGCGAAACCTTCCTGGAGAGACTACGTGATCTTAAACTCCAATCTGCAACTTGGTCTGATTACAAGCGCAGTAACACTCTAAAATACCTAGTAGCCATAATGGGCATATTTCATTCATTTCACAGGCATGGGGAGGGAGAAGAACAGATAGATACATAGTTCAAAATTCTAAGTTTCTGGACTTGATTGAGCCCTATGACACGGTTATGGCTGATCGTGGCTTTCCTATACAGGAAGACTTGCTATTCAGAAGGGCATATCTTGTAATTCCACCAACCAGTTCAGGGAAAGAACAAATGTGCAAAACAAATGTGGCAAAAGCCAAACAAATTGCCAACACACGCATACACGTTGAGCGGGCCATTAATCGATTAAAGTGGTTTAAAATCATCAGCAGAACACTTCCCATCAGTATGGCATATCTGTTTGATGACATATTGCTCATCTGTGCAGCTATTTGTAATCTTCTCCCTCCTTTGATTGTCTGAATGGCAATTATCTTTGCAAAGTACTACTTGCAGTGGAACAATCAAAATGTTTTATTTTTTCAACAAATGTTACAAAACAAGAACAATATTTGCCAAACTATTTCTTGTCTCTTGTCATTGTATTTGCATGTGTAATTTCAAACAGTAAATACATTTATAACACAACAGATCACTGTCTCCTCAAAGATTAAAGGATAACTTAACCTGTACCAAGTCATGAGTTCAATTAGTGTAATATTGTCAGTGTGGGGGAGAATACTTAGAAATTATATTTAGTTACTGAATACTTGTCTTAATGTATTTTGTAACGTATTCTGTTTGTCTAATTAGAGTACTGTATTCTGAATACTTTAAATACTTTTAGAATACTTTCACATTGATTGTTTATGCATAAATATGGCCTATAATCACAAAAATGAAGACTACAATTGTTGGAACACTTGTTATAAACTCACTTACCATTAATTAGGAACTCTTTAACTCTCAGCAAATGGAACAGCAGATACAGCGTCATGTGACATGTGCAGTGTTTGTATGAACAGTGGCAGAAAGCATTTAAATCATTGAATTTTAGGAGTAAAAACAGGTCAACATTAAACGTTATTTCTTACTAATGTGCAATATATAACTAACATTTAATGATTGATACTGGGATGTATTCCCTTGATGGAAAGTAACTGTATTCCAAATACTGTCAAATGAAAGAGTAACTTTACCAGAATAGTTACTCAAAATTAGTATTCCAAATACATGTATTTAGTTACTCCCCAGTACTGAAGCTGCAGAAATGGCCTAAAGACCTAAATTCCCCATACAAATCAATGGCAGAATTCCCAATCCCGTAGATAAAACTGGAGAACGGCAGAAGGCGGAATTTTCCTAAAAACTGACAAGTTGCGAAGCTGAACATGCACAAGCTGCAGAAATTGCAGAAAATGCGGAAAAAACTGCAGAATCTGTGAATTTGCGGAAGCCCCATTATAAGTCAATGGAAAATATCCAGCCAATTACGGAAAAAACGGAAATTGCTGAATTCCCAAAAGTAATAGCATAATTCTTCCAAACATCCATCCATCCATCCATCCATCCATTTTCTTCCACTTGTCCGTTGCCGGGTCGTGGGGGCAGCCGCCGGAGCTGCCCAAATCACATTGCACCAGCCCCCCATGGCTCCTTCTGCAGGTGGTGGGTCCACGGAAGGACGGCCTCACGGTTCAAAGCATCACATTTTTCCTGACATTGACTGCTTTTGTTCATTCTTACTTTAAAAATATTGGCATTAAATTAAGTCATTAAAAAAATAATTGTATACTTATAAGCTTCAATACTTACAAAACTGCCATGCTAATCAGGCAGCAAAGAAGGCCTCATACTTTTACTTTAATTAAAGCTGTAAAAAATTGACTTTCAGAGGTATTAACTTCTATAGACGTCTATTATGTTTTCAGTGGGAATGGATGCAGTAAAGCCTTGTGCAACTTCCATGTAAAGATCTTCCTTGTAGACATTATTTAATTGAGTCAGAAGGTGGCAGCAGTGCTCTTTGGATGCCTGATCAGAGGTAGAAGTAGAAACGGTAGTACAGTGGTTAGCGCTCGTGCTTCACAGCTAGAAGGTCCCGGTTCGATTCCCACCAATGCCGGGGCCTTTCTGTGTGGAGTTTGCATGTTCTCCCCGTGTCTGCGTAGGTTTCCTCCGGGTACTCCGGTTTCCCCTACCACTAAAAACATGTACAATAGGCCAGGATGAATGAGAGTGTGTTTGAGAGTGCGCATGGGGGACGACGGATGGAAATTAGCCCAAGGCTACAATCCGGTGTGGCTTGTTCATTAACTTGCACTGTCCCTACAAAATAAACCAATAAACAAACGATGAAGGACGATGGCTACGAGAAATCTAAGTAATAATACAGGCAACTTACTACGAGAACCACCGCTAACCAAAACCTGTTCAAGTGTAAGAGTGGTGGGGGAGGATCAAGGACACAGACAGGTGTTACATCCATGGTTCGACCCAAAAAAAACCGCTGACAAGCATGCTAAGGATGCTAACTTAGCCTTTCATCACATCTCACACGAGAGAGAAGCAGTTTTTTGCTGTTTTATAGAAGGAAACCACTGTTCAGATGTTTGAGGTGTCACTAAAGCAGTAAATATTAGCGTCCAAGTCACGTGTTACTTTATGACTTTGTGACAATCAAGCAGATGTATTTCTTTTTACAAAAAGCTCGTTTTCTCAGCTTTTTGGTCAGAAACGGGCATTTTCACTTAAACTAACCAATATTCAACTGGTGATTACGGAAGAACGAAACAAGCTAGAAACAAACTTTTACTGATGAAAGACTAGAAAGACAGTCTAGAAGTCAGAATCTGGTTTCAGATTTTACATAGTCATAGTACACAATATTCTGTGGGTCTTGAAAAATCAATGAAAATCATCTAAACACCTGGCACTACAAAAAAAAAAAACAGTGACTCCTCACAATGGCTGTGCCAAGCTGCGCTTCATGTCTTGCAACAGAGGATGGACTAAAATGTGGCCATCCTGCACTAAAAATAATAATTTCTAATAATCATGCAGTAAAATTAGTGCACAAAATAACAAACAATAAGTATATTTGCAAACCGAAACATGAAAGTTCGCTCATATGTAAGAATTTTACGTGCGTTAATTGGCTTAGCTAATTAAGCTCCTTCACATACATTCAACAATTGGTTAATAATGATATTCACATACGGGTGAAACTCGGAAAATTAGAATATCGTGAAAAAGATTATTTATTTCTGTAATAAAACTTAAACTGTGAAACTAATATATGATAGACTCATGGCATGCAAAGTGATATTATGTCAAGTTTTTATTTTATTTTATTTTATTTTGAAAATTATGGCAAAACCCCCAAAATCAAAATTTCAGAAAATTTGAATATTACATGAAATCAATTTAAAAAAAAGATTGTAAACAGAGAAATGTGGGCCCTCTAAAAACTATAGTCATGAATATGTACTTAGTACTTAGCTTGGGCCTTTTGCTTGAATGACTGCCTTAATGCGGTTGCGTGGCATGGATGCTCTCAGCCTGTGGCACTGCTGAGGTGTTATGGAAGACAAGGGCTCCTCTGTATTGTTCGGTCTCATGTCTCTCATCTTTCTTTTGGCAATGCCCCATAGATTCTCTATGGGGTTCAGGTCAGGTGAGTTTGCCGGCCAATCAAGCACCGTAATCTGATGGTCATTTAACCAGGTTTTGGTACTTTTTGCAGTGTGAGCAGGTGCCAAGTCCTGCTGGAAAATGAAGTCAGCGTCTTCATAAAGCTTGTCTGTTGAAGGAAGCATGAAGTCTCTAAAACCTCCTGCTAGACGGTTGTGTTGACTCTGTACTTAAAGCACAGTGGACCAACAACCAGCAGAAGACATGGCTCCCCAAATCATCACAGACTGTGGAAACTTCACACTGGACTTCAAGCATCTTGGATTGTGTGCTTCTCCTTTTCGTCCTCCAGACTCTGGCACCTTGGTTTCCAAACGAGATGCAAAATTTGCTCTCATCAGAAAAGAGAACTTTGTACCACTGAGCAACAGACCAGGTCTTTCGTTCTTTAGCCCAGACAAGACGCTTCTGATGTTGTTTGTAGTTCAGGAGTGGCTTAACAAGAGGAATACGACATCTGAAGCCCATGTCCAGGATCCGTCTGTGTGTGGAGGCTCTTGATGCACTGACTCCAGCCTCAGTCCACTCCTTGTGAAGGTCCCCCACACTTTGAATGGACTTTTCCTGACAGTCCTCTCCAGACTGTGCTCATCCCTGCGGCTTGTGCACCTTTTTCTTCCACACTTCCCTTCCACTTAACTTTCTATTAATGTGCTTTGATACAGCACTTTGAGAACATCCAACTTCTTTTGCTATTACCTTTTGAGACTTTCCCTCCTAAAGGAAATAATGCTTTGAAATGCTTGAAATGATCTTTTATTGAAGTGTTTTAATGATTGTGCTTATGTTACAGTCAAGTCAGCGGATGCGGGGGCGTCTTAGTCTTGCACGCACATGCTGCCAAAACCACATTCTTGCTCTATATGCTATTTCCTGTGTCAAAAGTGTCAAAACAGGAACGAGGACAGACAGGTGTCAAGAGGGGATAAGCAGGGCAAAGATCAACGGCTGGAACCGTCATTGAATATGCAAAAACAATGCCATATATGGAAGAAGAAGAAGAAGAATACGCCTACCACATTAACATTCATAACTCTGTATTCAAATACCGAGTGCAGGGAGAGACGGGAATCTCAGACTGCCTGGCGTAAGTCCCGCGTACGTAGGCTGTCAGGGTAAGTCATAGCACTCTGCGCGCTGTATTAGAATTGTAATTGAATAGGGAATACATTTCCGGTCTGATTTATCCAATTGTTTATTGTCTTCCTTTCCAATGAAAGAGCATGCCAACACTCCTTATGGAGGCTGTCAATTATGGTTTTCTGCACAACTGTCAGGTCAGCAGTCATGATGGTGAATTTGACCATTTAAAGTCTCAGGGACCCTTTGCAGGTGTTTTGGATTCATTAGCTAACGACAGGGTGACACTTTGAGCTGCCATATAGTCCCTTTTCACAATATTCTAATCTTCTGAGATTTTGATTTTGGGGTTTTTACAAGCTGTGAGCCAAAATCAACAACATTAAAACAAACAAAGGCTTGACATATGCCATAAGTCTATATCATATATTAGTTTCACATTTTAAGCTGAATTACAGAAATAAATGAACTTCACACAACAAAGAGGTGACAAAAAGTAACAATAAAGAGACAAAAACATGACAAGAAGACAAGAAAAAAACTGCAAAAGAGATGAAATCACGACAAAAAAGAGACAAAAACGCAACAAAAACGTGACATGAATGCAGCATCAGTTTTGTAGGTCTTCCCTTACACTGGCCCATAGGTTGTAAACCCACCAGTTGAGAAGCTTTTAGATGTGGGTAAAGCCAAATGTGCTCGGTTCAGATGGGGTAAGAGGTTAATAGACACAAGCTGAGAGGGATCTTGCCTTGAAAAATGCTATAAAAACTAAGACTGTAAGTTCTAGAAAGTTGTTCACAACTCTTAGGAATAAGGTAGTCATGAGCATACGTAAAGCTAAGGCCAATTTTTTCTTGACCATAATTGAAAACGCCAAAGGAAACTCTAAAATGATCTGGGATCAACTGAAAAAACTACTAGGACATGACTTAAAAAAGAAAAAAATATTGGAATTGGAAATTAATGGGCAACTAACTAATAATTCAAAAACTGTTGCAAATGCATTTAACAATTTTTGTATTGAGTCAGTGTCCACTATTGCCCAGTCATTTCCACCCAATGACATTGACGTGATTTGCTCCCAGCGAACCTCAGAGCCGGCTCTCAGATTAGGCAGTGTTACTGAAGCTCAGGTTGCTCAAACGATTCAAACACTTAAACCATCCAGAACGAAAGACGTATTTGGCATTGACACATTCACACTGAAAGAACTCGGACTCTCATTAATCGCTCCAATAACCAAAATAATTAACGAGTCCATCTCAGAATTAGTTTTCCCTAATGTATGGAAGTCAGCAGCTGTAATTCCACTCTACAAAAATGGTGATGCATTATCCGTCTGCAATTACAGGCCAATCAGTATAATTCCGACAGTGTCTAAGGTGGCAGAGAAACTTGTTGCGCAACAAATAATTTCACATTTGAACACTACTCCATTCACACTTCACCCGATGCAATTTGGTTTCCGGGCAAAACATTCTACAGAAACAGCCAGCTGTTTTTTCATTGAAAAAATCAAGCAACATTTGGACAAAGGTGGTGTGGTTGGGGCCGTCTTTCTGGATCTAAAGAAAGCCTTTGACACAATAAATCATAATATACTGCTCACAAAACTCAACACATTCAATTTCTCACCAGAAGCTACAAAATGGTTTGAGTCATATCTAACAAATCGGTCGCAGTCTGTCAAAATCAATGATTTCAGCTCTCCTCCCCTCCCTTTAAAGACAGAGTACCACAAGGTTCCAACCTGGGTCCACTGCTCTTCTCACTCTACATAAATGACCTTCCCTCTGTTTGTTCCAATGTCTCCATTCAAATGTACGCCGATGACACAGTTATTTACACACATGGCAAAAATCCAACTCAAGTGGCAGATAAACTCTCCCAGTCTTTGGCCCATGTTACAGAATGGTTACATCAGTCCTGTTTAAAACTCAATATCAATAAAACTGTCTCAATGTTCTTTACAAGGTCCAACGTCAAAAATTCAACAGCAGATATCTATATGGCAGGTGAAAAGTTGCAAGTGGTGTCAGAATACAAATACCTTGGAATTACAATAGACTCAAACCTAACATTCAAAACCCAAGTTAACAAAGTCTGCAATAAAGTCAAATTCAATATCTCCAACTTCCGGTTCATCAGGTCTCAACTCTCTCTGCAAGCAGCAAAAATGTTCATGAATTCCATGGTCCTATCGCACATAACCTACTGTTTAACAACTTGGTCTCAAGCAAACAAAACAACACTAAAGCCCTTAGAGTCACTTTACAAACGGACAATAAAATTCTGGACAAAAAACCAATGAGGTATCATCACTGCAACATCCTTCAAAAGCACAAACTTTTAAGCTGGGAAAATCTCATTAAGTATTCAAACCTCTGCCTCATACATAAAATAATCCACAACCAATCATCTCCCCCACTCAGTCAGTTTGTCAGCATCAGAAACCCCACATCTTTACAGCGGGTGACCAGAGGAGCAGCTCGAGGAGACTGCATAGTCCCATTTAGGAAAAGCGGCAGGTCTAAAACGCAGAATGGAAAACGCAGAATGGAAAACGCAGAATGAGAAAACTATAGAGGTGCAATAGGGGTGTAATAGTGGTGCAATAGTGTAATAGGGGTGTAATAGTGTAATAGGGGTGTAATAGTGTAATAGGGGTGTAATAGTGTAATAGGGGTGTAGATGTGACCAGGTGGTTAAACGTTGTTGTTGTTTTCGGGTGTTTTACTGCTATGAGTTTCAAAGTTCTTACCCGCCCATGAACGCACCGTCACTCTCCGTCCGCACCACTTCCTCTGATTGCCGATTACAAAAAGGTGTGCACCCCAGTGAGTTAGTGTCGGGGCTGGTATGCGGTCGTGCGGGCGCCTACTCGTGAGCAATCTCTCCACCTTGTGTTCTTTTAAAAAGTACAATAATTGGTCTGACTAACATGTTGGCTTGGCCATCTAAATAAAGGCCTTTTTAAGTACTTCCTCGTGCTGTGCATATTTGTTTTAGAGTGCCTGGGTTTGCTGCTTTTTTTGAAACTTGGATCCCTTTCCCAAGGGCACCTACACAAACATTTTTGGAATATACTGGGACACCTTGAGCAAGCAGTCATTTTGTTGTTTCTACAAATTGGTCTGACTTATTAAATTTGAACTGTATGGGGCTAGGGTTTTGTAAGGAGTTTGCTGGGCTCATGTTGCTCCTCGGAGGTGCCCTGAGCCCCCTGTTGTGCTCCGTTCTGTCTGCCTAAGGCTCTGTACACTGAGTTGTACATGAAATGTGCCATATAAATAAACTTGCCTATTACACTATTACACCCTTATTACACTATTGCACTGCTATTACACTATTACACCCCTATTACACTATTACTCCCTTATTACACTATTGCACTGCTATTACACCCTTATTACACCCATATTACATTAATACACCCCTATTACACCATTATTACACTATTACATCCTTATTACATTATTACACCCTTATTACACTCCATTACACTATTACGCCCTTATTACACTATTACACCCCTATTGCACCTCTACAGTTTTCTCATTCTGCGTTTTCCATTCTGCGTTTTTCATTCTGCGTTTTTCATTCTGCGTTTTAGACCTGCCGTTAGGAAAAGTGCCTTTAGTCAGAACACCTTTTCTGTAACTGCAGCCAAAGACTGGAACTCCATCCCAGCTAACATAAGAGATCTGTCCACCTACATACTGTTTAAAAAACATTTAAAGAACTGGTTCATTACTCAACAGTCTTGCAGTCATTAACCCCTGTCTGTATTATATGACTCTTTTATTGTTTGCACTGTTTTGTATTTGTATTTAACCGGTATAGTGTAGTGACTGTGTCCTACTTTGTATTTTATTGCACTGACCGTAATGTTTTATTGTCTTAGGGAGACTTTTTACATCTGTCCAGGGACTACGGATGAAAAATAGCCTTTTGGCTAATTCCGGTGCATTTACAGAAATGTTGATTAATGTACACTGTCCCTGTCAAATAAATAAATAAATAAATAAAACAAAACACAGACACACAATCCCATCAGTGTGTGGCAACTGCATTAAGGGTCTGTTCAGGACAAAAAAAAATAAACTAAAAAGCTCTGTGACTGTGCGGTGGTTAACTTTCTTAACCTAGCGCTCTAACTTTGACTCTTGAGTCAAACTGTGTAAAGACAGAATGGGAGAAGAAGGCCATCTGTTAAGCCGAGGTCACAACCGGACGTACGACTTTTTTGTCGTGCGATTTCTGGCGTTTCCCAAATCGCTGTGTTTATTTTTTGTTCGTGGAGAACGTAGTTGTGGTGTTCAGATCACCGCACACCCAACGTGCGTCACACGCAGACTGCTCGGACATGCGGCTGTCGCTTCATTCGATCTGTATGTCGTGTGCATTTGTCTCAGAGATTACCCGGTTATTTGGAGAGGTATAGTCTATATATTTTGTCACACTTTTCCAGGAGTTGGAGAGAGAAAGCAGCGGTGAGTACGCCCCGTCTGCCACCCTTCACTCTCTCGTCCCTCTCTGACACCTGTTCTTTCCTCGCCTTCCCTTCCCTCTGCCCCTCGGCAGATTGCAAAAACTCTGTATAAATGGCACCACTGAAGCTTTATACATCAGAGTTTTCGTGCGGTTGATGCACTCTCGCCGAACGGGCAACTCATGAACGACTTATGCAACATGTATAGAGGACGCACAAGATATCTGAATGTGCGTTGGTCGGGGGTCGGCCCATTAGTCCGACGGCCCATTAGTCCGAAGTCTCATTATTCCGAAAATATCCCATTGAGTAGGGGTTGAAAAATAAAATTAGGTTCAGGCAAGAGTCCACTTGTCAGGGTTTGGTTTTGTACTGTTTAGCTTTCCCCTGGTTCATGTCCTGTGTTTGTCCTTTTGTGTTTTATTTTGGCATTTTTAGTCTGTCTGTCATTTTGCTTTTCCTTCCTCTCCCTGATTGCCTGCTCCTCCCTAACCCGTTTCACCTGTGCCTTGTTCCCTTGTTTGTATGTCTACCTCAGTGTTTTCACTTGTGCCTTGACGAGACAAGGCACAAGTGGTTCTCCGTGCTGTTCTTGTTCTCAGTTTTTTGATATTCAGCCTGTCAGCCCCGTAAGTGCCTGCTTTATTTTTGTGCTTGGTACGTTGCTCCTTCGGGCCTATTTTTGTTCTTGCCCTCTATGTACTTGGAGATTTGCCATTAAAATATCATTTTCACCCTTGCAACCCGGACTGTTGTCTGCATTTGGGTCTCTTCGCTGCCGAACCCTAACAGAATGACGAGACCAAACTTAGACCCAGCAGACAGCGCGTGGTATGCATTTTACCGCATACTGGGAGGTCGGTCCCCTCCGGAGGCACTGACAGCGTGGTCGTTTTCGCCGCCGGAGCCCCGGGACCGGCCTTCGTCTTCTCCGCCAGAGCCCAGGGACCCACGCCTGCTGGTCCCCACGCCTCGCCTGGGCCTGGGCTGGCCGTCGACGCCGGGGGTGCCGTCCTGCACCAGAGCCCGCGGACCGGCCTACGCAGCTGCTTCCGCCCAAGCCCGCGGACCGGCCCACACGGCTGTGTCCGCAGCTGTCCCCGGTCCGGTCCACACAGCTGCCCTCGGTCCAGTCTCCACAGCTGCCCCGGGCTCAGTCTCCGCAGCTGCCGTCTCCGCCTGACCGGTCTCCGCCCGTCCAGTCTCTGCAGCAGCCGTCTCCACAGCTGCGCCCGGTTCTGCCTCCGCCGCGGCCCCCGGACCCGGTTCCGCCCCCGCCGCGGCCCCAGTTCTGCCCGCTGCCCCTGTGGGATCCGCCGGACTGGCTGCCTCCTAGGTCCCCTCCGGGCCGGCGGCCGTTGTGGGACTCTCCAGACCTGCTGCCTCGTGGGCTCCTGTTTGGCCGTTTCCTGCGGGCTTTGCGGGGTCGTCCTCGGAGTCCCCTGCCCGACCTCCTCAGGGGCCTCCCAGACTGTCGGCCCCCGGTCCGGCCGTTTTCGGGGCCACCGGATCCGCCGTTCCTGGGATCCTCCGGGCCCGCCACCTTGAGGACCTTCCTTGCCCCATGGGAGCCCTTGACTCCGGGGGGGAGGGGGTTTCCTTCGGGTTGTTGTACGTTGCTCCTTCGGGCCTATTTTTGTTCTTGCCCTCTATGTACTTGGAGATTTGCCATTAAAATATCATTTTCACCCTTGCAACCCAGACTGTTGTCTGCATTTGGGTCTCTTCGCTGCCGAACCCTAACACCACTGACCTTAAGGTTAGGGCCAATGGTTGTATATGGCTCTCTAATCCACAACACAACTGGGTTAGAGATGTCGGACTAATGGCACCTCTGCTCAGTGGGACATTTTGGAATAAGACGTCGGACTAATGGCATGGCACCGTTGGCCGCATGTGGTGCGTGACACACATACGAAGTCCTCAAGTGCGACCAGTGTTGGGTATAATGGTGTTTAAAGCAGTACTAACTCATGCCCCTAGAGGCCATAAGCGCAACTGCAGGTGTGTAGCATGTTGCGTTTTTTTTTACTCATTAATTGTCCGTGAGAGTAAATACTACGCTGACAGAAAAGGCGAAGGGAGAGAGGGATATTGTACATCCAATTACACAATGGAAATATTTTTTTTCACTCAAACTTGGCTGTAAATACTGTTTAAAGTGGTACTAGCCCGCAGTTAGCTTTGCCAGTTAGCCTGTTAGCTTTTTCTTTGTGATTTCCGTTACTGGGAAAACAAAGTGGCACGTTACAATTCGGCTGAATGAAGCACCGCGGTGTCAGGCATCTAGACAGCGGGCAGCACAGCTCTGCTTTTTTTCATGCTACAGGAGCATGCACAGTGCATGGGACAGCAGGGTGGTGATGATTGGCTAAAAGTTAGGTGGGCGGAGTTTCTAGTCATGCTGCCTTGTTGATGCCAAACACTTCTAAACTCAACAAGACACCGACAATGGCAACGTCGACGAGCCACGGCAATTAAAGGTAGCATTTGCAAACTGGAAGTACCGTCACTACTTCTCCCTAATTGAAATAAAAGGCAAGAATCCGTCCATCCATTTTCTTCCGCTTTATCCGGGGCCGGGTCGCGGGGGCAGCAGTCTTAGCAGAGATGCCCAGACTTCCCGATCCGCGCACACCTCCTCCAGCTGTTCTGGGGGACCCCGAGGCCACACCAGGCCAGCTCGGAGACATAGTCCCACCAGCGTGTCCTGGGCCTTCCACGAGGCCTCCTCCCAATAGGACATGCCTGGAGCACCTCCCGAGGGAGGCGACCAGGAGACATCCAAAAAAGATGCCCTAGCCACCTCAGCTGGCTCCTTTCGACGTGAAGGAGCAGCGACTCTACTCCGAGCTCCTCCCGGTAACTGAGCTCCTCACCCGATCTCGGAGGGTGCGCCCAGCCACCCTGCGAAGGAAACTCATTTCGGCCGCTTGTATCCGCGATCTTGTCCTTTCGGTCATTACCCAGATCTCATGACCATAGGTGAGGGTGGGAACGTAGATCGATCGGTAAATCGAGAGCTTTGCCCCCCGACTCAATCCGTCCCTCACTCGTGAACACGACCCTAAGATACTTGAACTCCTCCACTTGAGGCAAGGACTCTCCACCGACATGAAGCGGGGAAGCCACCTTTTTCCGGTGGAGAATCATGACCTCAGATTTGGAGGTGCTGATCCTCATCCCAGCCGCTTCACACTCGGCTGCAAACCGCCCCAGTGCAGCTGAAGGTCCTGGATTTGATGAAGCCAACAGAACAACATCGTCTGCAAACAGCAGAGATGAGATCCTGTGGTTCCCAAACTGGACACCTTCCGGCCCCTGGCTGCGCCTAGAAATATTCTGTCCATAAAGGTAATGAACAGAACCCCCTCCGAGTCCCCAGCCTCCTCATCGGAAGACGTGACAGTGGGATTGAGGAGATCCTCGAAGTACTCCTTCCACCGCCCGACCACATCCCCAGTCGAGGTCAGCAGCTCCCCACCCGCACTGTAAACAGTGTTGGTGAAGCACTGCTTCCCCCTCCTGAGGCGCCGGATGGTTTGCCAGAATCTCTTCGAGGCAGACCGATAGTCCATGGCTTCTCCGAACTCCTCCCAGACCCGAGTTTTTGCCTCTGTGACCGCACGAGCTGCAGCACGCTTGGCCTGCCGGTACCTCTCAGCTGCCTCCGGAGTCCCACAAGCCAACAAGGCCAGGTAGGACTCCTTCAGCTTGACGGCATCCCTTACTTCCGGGCGCCACCACCGGGTTCGGGGATTGCCGCCGCGACAGGCACCAGAGACCTTACGGCCAACTGTTGTATAAGTTGTGTGTGGCTTGAACTTGTGTTTTATCCACTATGTAAATGAGCTGCTGTGGTCCTTGGCTGCGATTGGTGGATTGTTGTTCGGAGTCCTGGCTGGTGATTGGTTCCATTGCTCTGATGCCGGCTGATTGGTGGGGCCACTCTACACCTGGGGGACTCTCTAAAGTCACCTGTGCCACCCACTCCCTTTAAAAGGACCACACTTTGGATAATTCAGGGCTGCTGCCCTTTGTGGCCAGTACGCCATTCGTTCTGTGTCTCTTTGTTAAAGATTGGTCTTTCAGTTGTGTCTCCCGTTGGTGTTGTATTCTGCGTCACTTGTTTTTGATAGGCCTAGGTGACACTCGCAATTTGAGACACTTGTTAGTTTTGTTCATGTTCTGTTTATCTTATTTCAGTACAAGAGGGTTAGACAGACACGCACATCCCAGGTCAGTTTAGTGGCGTGAAAGAGTTCAATAGTACGCGAGATGAAAGGATTAAACTGCACCGCTGTTGTGCTCCCAAAGAATTTATTTTAGCACCACAAGGTAACGTTTCAGGCGTCACTTAGCCCTTCGTCAGATGCTTATTTCAGTAACCGTCGTAAATATTGTAAATAGCCTTTGTTTGGTTATTTTTTGTTACACCTTTTGTTAACTTTACCTTGTATACTCCTTTTATTAAATTATAACTTTATTTAACCTGTTACTTCCTTACCCTAGCAGAGCTGGGTCGTAACACAAGCCAAACTACATTTTTCAGGTCAGCAACAGGTGACTAGATCTGAGCTCAACAGAATAATTGCAAGGTATGTTGCTGCCCCTGTCCACTGTGGAGTCGGAGTCAGCGAAAATACCAACACGAGGAAGAGTGGAGGGCGAGAGGGGTACAGGTGGGGTAGAGGTAGAGCAGGGGTGTGGGTGGCTGTGTCAATGCCTGTCCATAATGTTTCCTATAAATGACTGTCATCAGAGATTGTGATGGTGACTCAGCTCCTGCTTTACAGTTGTTTTCCTGAAGTGGATAACAACTTTATTAACATTATCCTGATTAAGTGAATGTGACACACACAAAGACAATGATTTTATTGTTCACTGGACAGGAATCGTTAGGAAACAGGCATGGATACAGCCACCTACACACCTGCTCCTCACCTCCCCCTTCCCACATCTCGTTACAACCGTGTGGATACGTTCTATTATGATCACTTATGTACAATATGTTGTATGTTTTGTTGTCAAAGGAATGTGGTAAAACCAAGGTTTGTGAACATGCTGTGTAACTCTTTCTGGGGTGTAAAACTCTGTAGTTATAAGGAGATGATGCTAGCTACCCAGTAAGGAGGAGAACAGCTGGCATCGACCAATGTTTACCTTAACTTTAAAATGCCATGTTTGTTTTGTTTCAGGAGTCCAACGCTATAAGCATTGTGACTGTTGCACCTCCACTAATGTTACCTTTTAAAGCTAAGATATTATGTCACAGCTAGTGCATAGGTGCGTAGGTGTCGTGTCATGTGAAATTCTGCTGAGCGTGATGTAGCCAAAATGAAGTAAACGAATAAAGTGATATGAAATGAAGATATGTGATCATGTCTTTTCCTTTGGAGTATCATACTCTTGCTTGGCTTATCACGCACACGCATACACACACACACAAGTCAAATTAATTTCTTAAAGACGTTCGTATATTCTCCCTCCTAATGACGTGAATTTCTCTGTTGTGAGGTCAATAAAGGCTTAGGCCTATATGGGCCAATGTGCTAATGACAAATTGAATAGGCCTATTTGACTGACCAAAGTAGGCCTATTTGCATGATTAAAGTTCCACCATAAATAATAATAATAATAGCCTAAACAGCCTACATGGACTAATTCTCTTTTCATCTTTTGTCTTTTCATATCATCTATATAGACCTTAATTGTGTCTGTAGGCCTATTTAGCCTAATAGAATGAAAAAAAACAACGACTGTCTATTACATATTTATGACACACGTAAGTTAATCACCTGTGTTTCTCAGCTGGTGTGCATCAGAGATACACAGGTGATGAGGCTAGAGGATTGGGGATGAGGAGGGTATAAAAACCACCACACACACTTGGGTGTATGACCGAAAGACAATGGACACGCAGAAAGCTAAACGCATGTTTGAGTTCATTGTGAATAAAACATACCCCAAGGGCCTGAATGGTGTGGGGAGATAAAGGCTCAAAAGAACAGCAGAAAACTTTGTGGTGAAAGGTAAGAATATTTTCTTAATCTCACAGTGGGACAAAATGCTATAGCCCATACATTTTATTTTACTTTCTGTATGACCACGTAAATGAGACATTCACATTTGATGTATAAAATGTCCAAAATCTAATGTGGCGACAAAATCCGAGTAAATTAAAGAGCCAGCAGAGCCGGTGCTGGCCCTTCTGGGGCCCTAAGCAAAAATCAACACGGGGGCCCTACAGTACCTACGCATCCCATGGCTATTCGACAAAGCGCGAACCTGTCACGGTAGCGCAGCGGTTAGTGCTCGTGCTTCAAAGCTAGAAGGTCCCAGGTTCGATTCCCACCTGGACGGGTCCTTTCTGTGTGGAGTTTGCATGTTCTCCCTGTGTCTGTGTAGGTTTCCTCCGGGTACTCTGGTTTCCCCTACCACTAAAAACATGTACAATAGTTTCCCCTCTGGGGCAAGGACTCCCCTGAAAAATTGATTCTTAATCTCAGTGGGACTTTCCTGGTTAAAAAAAAAATAAAACAAATAAACAGTTCCACTGTGCAGTAGTGCAGGGCAGAAGTGGAACATAATGACCTCAATTCAGGCCCTGCCCCTCTGTGTGAGAACCACTAAGCCACTGCAAGACTGGGATTCAGGACTACTACTAGTCTATTTCCCCCACTTTTTAAAATGGTAAATGGCAAATGGTCCCATTCTCTCACCTTTGGTCCCTGACCCACAGTTTGGGAACCGCTGATTTAAAACTAACTAAAACCTGCACCTGACGGTCTTACTACTGAGAATTAGCCTGTGAGTAGCCCAATTAGTTTTAGACTGTGCACATTAAGCGAACCAGAGTTACTATAAGTAAACTGTGCTCATTCAACTCCTCTTTGACCAGGCCACGTAGAACGACTTTACTCTCGTCTATTCGCCCAACGACTGTCCTGATTCTCCGCTATAGAGACAATAAGAAGAGAGTTTAAATGAGTGTGTGGCAATGCAGCCCCGAGTCCGCGCAGAGAAAACATGAGAGCAGCACCCGGGACACGGGTGACATGCAGGCGCACAGGAGGCGACGTGAGCACCGGGAGACAGACAGACAGCTAAGCGGGGACGCGAAGGGGAGAAGCACTCGCGCCTCGGGAGTGACGGGGGGAAGGCGGTAGGTCTCTCCTGCTCATCCACTTCAGCAGACTGCTGCGTTTAGGTGTTTTATGTGCCAAAGTAGGAGGAGTGTGAGCGCTGTCAGAGAGCCTGTCCCCGTACAACGCGTTGATTAATAAATGAAAAAACACCGTAGTTTGACGGAGATGCGGGGCCCTTACGGCTGCGGGGGCCCTACGCACCTTGCGTAGTTTGCGTATAGGAAAAACCGGCTCTGAGAGCCAGCATTAAATGTCTGGGTCACATGTAGGGGTATTGGATGCCAAAAGAATCTTAAGAGGATTTCGAACAGAATTTGTTTATTTTTTATTTGTTGTATTTTGCCAGACAAATATGTGAAAGAAACCAAATTGGATTACCCCTTGTTCTGGGGTTAAAAGCTAAGAAATCATTCAAACAAAATTGTTTTTTGGGAACAAAAAAGAACAGGAAAAAAAACTTCTGTTAAGAACAGCTAACCTACAAAAAAAAATGTCTAAAACAATGTTTTTGTAAAGTTACAATTCCTTGTATAATTCCATGGTGAATTGCTGATCAAGTCCAATACGTTTAGCTAACCAAACCTGAAAATGTAGTTAAATTGTAGGATCTTCCTTGAAGTGCAATTATTATGAGTACTTAACTACTACTACTACCACTACCACTACTACTACTACTACTAATAATAATATAATAATAATATATTCATGAAATCCTTTATTTACACAGATGACAAGCTATTTTGTCATCTGTGTAAAAAATAGCTTGGAGTTTGTTGATCCATATTTGTAGAAGGAAAAGGGATAAGTCCGCACACATGGCCAAAGTCGTCACTACTGCGGAGGAGGCTGGGGAACTGTTCACCCAGTTCCATGACAGCGCTATGGGGGGCATTTTGGGTGGGAAAAAACCCATTCTGCCATGATTAAGCGATTTTACTGGCCAGGTATGGAGGCAGACTTGAAGAAGTGGGTGAGTTGACCTTATATAAATGTTTAAAGTGCACAGGACACATTAGACCAAATATTTGACTAAACATGGTGATATAATTATGTTCTATTTAAGAAGTCACATATTGTTTATAATCCGTGTATAATCCTGTGTTTTTTATAGCCTATTAATAATTTCATGTTTTAATTGTAATCTAATGTTGCCTACTTTACAGATAGTACAGTGTCCGTCAGGCCAGTTCAAAAGAGCTCGTAAAATAAAGGACACGACAGAGTATTGTCCGATTGTGGTAAGAGTTCCTAACCACACCGCATTCACTCAAAAGTGTATTAAGATGGCTTTGACTATATCATGGTTGTGCACTTACAGGTGCATGAGCCCCTGGAGCTGGTCGGGATGGATTTAGTGGATAAACTCACAACAACCAATGGTGGCTACCAGTACATTTGTGTCATGGTAGATCATTTGTGTCATGGTAGATCATTTGTGTCATTGTAGATTATTTCACCAAATGGGCGGAGGCCTACCCACTGAAAAGCAAAACTGCAGTCGAAGTATGAATCGGTTCAAGAAGAAATTTAGAAAAACACTTTTTTTGAAATACAAGACGACAGAATTTAAAGATTCTAAGTGATTTGTCTCATTTGTGTGTGCCTTCTTTTTCATTTTCCAAAAAATACATAAGTAAATAGTTTATCTTGTTATTATTACTATTTATTTTTTTTCTTTTGAGTTTTGAGAAACTCTATATAGCAACAGGAAATGTATGTTATTAACTGTGCTTGGAATAGGGGTGGGGTTAAATAAGTTTAACTTCTCCTCACTCCTTTTTGGACATTTGCATATTTTGGCTTTTTTTTCAAGAGAACTGACAAATTTACTTCTGTCTTTTTGATTTGTAACAGCCTTTATGTCTAAAATCTTGTAAAGGTGCGTTGTGTTGCTCACATGTTCAAAATAAAGAAGAAGAAAAAGAAAGAAAGAAAGAAAGGTGTCAAATTGTATATCAGTTTTTTGTTTTTGTTTTTACAAATTTGGTGCACCTAACAGATCAGGGTTCTGAGTTCTGCAATAAGGTATGTTGTATCTGTTTATTACAATTGAGCCATGGTTGAGCTAACACTTTTATTTATGTAGATCAATTATGAGCTGTGCAAACGGCTTGAGATTAAGAGGAGCCTCTGCTCACCCTACCACCCGCAGACCAATGGCCTGACGGAACGGCTCAATGGAACAATTCAAAAGGTAGGTGTTCAAAATGCAAAGGCAGCAAAGGCCTTGGCACTGTGGTCTCACTGCCAGGGGGTGAGACTCAGTTACATAGATGGGGGGTGGCACATGGGGCTCTGCCTGGTCCCAGACCACAATGCAGACAAGTTCTTGATGCCCTCACTCATGGCTTAGTGAGGAAGATGAAATCCTTGTTAAAGGATATTGCCAATGCCTTTGAGGCAGAGCTCGGGGGGCTAAACCCCACTCACAGGAGTAGACCTTCTGTGATGAAAAACAGGCTCTCCGACTTGACAAAGTTTTTGGTCTGCCCGGCAGACCAAGCTTTCATTTTAAGGATACTGGACAAGTGCATCGACCGCATGTCTCCTCCCAGAGGCATGCGGTTGATGAGATACTTGCTGCAGCTTGGACAGAAGGACCAGAGGCTGTGTCCATAGTGGATTTATTCCACTACAAGGACTATATAGTCTCTGGGTCCTTCCATAGCTGCAAAAGAAGACATTGACCTCATGTGGTCCCGATACGGCATAAACAGGATCTGCGGGACCCGGGGGTCAATATACAGTGAGGAAAATAAGTATTTGAATACCCTGCTATTTTGCAAGTTCTCCCACTTAGAAATCATGGAGGGGTCTGAAATTGTCATCGTAGGTGCATGTCCACTGTGAGAGACATAATCTAAAAAAAAAATCCAGAAATCACAATGTATGATTTTTAACTATTTATTTGTATGATACAGCTGCAAATAAGTATTTGAACACCTGAGAAAATCAATGTTAATATTTGGTACAGTAGCCTTTGTTTGCAATTACAGAGGTCAAACGTTTCCTGTAGTTTTTCACCAGGTTGCACACACTGCAGGAGGGATTTTGGCCCACTCCTCCACACAGATCTTCTCTAGATCAGTCAGGTTTCTGGGCTGTCGCTGAGAAACACGGAGTTTGAGCTCCCTCCAAAGATTCTCTATTGGGTTTAGGTCTGGAGACTGGCTAGGCCACGCCAGAACCTTGATATGCTTCTTACAGAGCCACTCCTTGGTTATCCTGGCTGTGTGCTTCGGGTCATTGTCATGTTGGAAGACCCAGCCTCGACCCATCTTCAATGCTCTAACTGAGGGAAGGAGGTTGTTCCCCAAAATCTCGCAATACATGGCCCCGGTCATCCTCTCCTTAATACAGTGCAGTCGCCCTGTCCCATGTGCAGAAAAACACCCCCAAAGCATGATGCTACCACCCCATGCTTCACAGTAGGGATGGTGTTCTTGGGATGGTACTCATCATTCTTCTTCCTCCAAACACGTTTAGTGGAATTATGACCAAAACGTTCCATTTTGGTCTCATCTGACCACATGACTTTCTCCCATGACTCCTCTGGATCATCCAAATGGTCATTGGCAAACTTAAGACGGGCCTTGACATGTGCTGGTTTAAGCAGGGGAACCTTCCGTGCCATGCATGATTTCAAACCATGACGTCTTAGTGTATTACCAACAGTAACCTTGGAAACGGTGGTCCCAGCTCTTTTCAGGTCATTGACCAGCTCCCCCGTGTAGTTCTGGGCTGATTTCTCACCTTTCTTAGGATCATTGAGACCCCACGAGGTGAGATCTTGCATGGACCCCAGTCCGAGGGAGATTGACAGTCATGTTTAGCTTCTTCCATTTTCTAATGATTGCTCCAACAGTGGACCTTTTTTCACCAAGCTGCTTGGCAATTTCCCCGTAGCCCTTTCCAACCTTGTGGAGGTGTACAATTTTGTCTCTAGTGTCTTTGGACAGCTCTTTGGTCTTGGCCATGTTAGTAGTTGGATTCTTACTGATTGTATGGGTGGACAGGTGTCTTTATGCAGCTAAAGGCCTCAAACAGGTGCATCTAAATGTAGGATAATACATGGAGTGGAGGTGGACATTTTAAAGGCAGACTAACAGGTCTTTGAGGGTCAGAATTCTAGCTGATAGACAGGTGTTCAAATACTTATTTGCAGCTGTATCATACAAATAAATAGTTAAAAAATCATACATTGTGATTTCTGGATTTTTTTTTTTAGATTATGTCTCTCACAGAGGACATGCACCTACGATGACAATTTCAGACCCTCCATGATTTCTAAGTGGGAGAACTTGCAAAATAGCAGGGTGTTCAAATACTTATTTTCCTCACTGTATATGAACTTGAGCCTCAGGGAAGCTGTCAACTTCCAATCTAATCTGGACTACAGACTGCCAGATTTTGAAAGGAAGCTCTGGCAGCTTTTCCAAACAGAGAGGGAGGGGGAGGGCCCTAACCCTGTCCTCAACTTCCTCCAACTTTACTGCGACGCACCACACAGACACCAGACACAATGCTACAAACACCCGGTGTCTGGTGTCATTGTGACGTGTGGTGCGTTGCACAAAGACACCAATGCAGCAATGTTGAGGCGGGCCAAAGACTATGTGGCTCATTTCAGGGACCTTGCATTGAAGATCCGCATTCATCTGGTGGATCGAGGGTGTCCACCGGCTGGAGGCATTCGTGCTCCCTGACCGGATTCAGGCCAGGAGCTTTTTCAGGGAGGACAAGTTGCTGGCTCTGCTGGCTGAGGAGGCCATGCTCTTGAAGAAACAGTTAGAATTAGAAACAGTGATGTCCAGAGTCTCCACACAGTTCTTGGTGCTGTGGTGGAGCATCTGGTGGGGACTCTGGACTCCCTGTTTGCGGAGGCAAAGTTGGCGGGGGGCTATGATGAGGCTTGGAGGGCCTTCTAACACATTAATATGTTTGTTTTTAAATAATTCCATTGTAGATTTAGCTTTGTGTTTAGGGTCATTGTCCTGCTGGAAGGTGAATCTCCGCCCCAGCCTCAATTCTCTTGCTGACTCCAGCAGGTTTTCCTCCAAAATGTCTCTGTATTTGGCTCCATCCATCTTCCCAACTATTCTTACAATCTTCCCAGTCCCCGCTGAGGAAAAGCAGCCCCATAACATGATGCTCCCCCATCATATTTGACACTGGGGATGGTGCACTCAGGACGATGAGCAGTGTTAGGTTTGCTCCATACATAACGTTTTGCATTTGGGCAAAAAAGTTCAATTTTTGTCTCCTCTGACCAAAGCACCTTCTTCCACATGGTAGCTGTGTCCTCCATATGACTTCTAGCAAACTTCAAACGGGATTTCTTATGGCCTCCTTTCAATAATGGCTTTCTTCTTGCCACTCGTCCATGAAGGCCAGATTTGTGTAGAGTACGACTTACCCCCGGCTCACATTAACTCCGGTTAAGGTCCGGTGCGGCGTCCGCAGACTTAGAAAGTCATTAAAACCAATGTAGCACACTCACACTGCTCCGCGAAGTCCGGGTCCGGCTACCGAGGCCATCCGGCGGCCTTCCGGCGGCTACGGAAAGAATCCGCAAGAAGTCTATTTTTGCCGGACACCGGAGCCCCAACGGATCAAGCTGACGTAAAAAACACGAGCCAAGCAGGAAGTCAGGTCTCGTGAGGAAAGAAGATCCGGTGTATTTCAAAATAAAATCTGTCCGCTTACTACTTATT
Organism: Neogobius melanostomus; assembly: GCA_007210695.1. Classification (NCBI taxonomy): domain Eukaryota; kingdom Metazoa; phylum Chordata; class Actinopteri; order Gobiiformes; family Gobiidae; genus Neogobius; species Neogobius melanostomus. The sequence goes on from VHKM01000241.1 coordinate 46,355, forward strand.
TGCTGCTTATCACAGGTACAGTAGCGCCACGTCATTACCGGTGATACGGGGTCAAAAGTGCGTTGCAGGGCATCAACTTCACACATTTTGAACAATGGATGACGAGAGACTCATCATAGAAGTAGAAACCCACAGCATTTTATATGATACTTCTCATGCCTATTATAAGGAAAACCCCAAAAAAGAGCGTGCATGGGGAGAAATAGCGGCAGCTTTGGGAGTGGATGGTAAGTTTTTTTCTCTCACTATAACATGAAAAGTACACAGTATGTGTGCAAAGTACTTCAAAAGCCACCATATATCATTTATTTCGAAATCTCAGATCAGTTTTCTTACTAAATTTGTAGTGATACATTAATAGAAGGAAATAACGATGCAAATAGGCAAATTATAATACTAATGTGAACATTTGATGTACAGACATAATGTGTTATAATATATAACTATCCATTTATATTTGGTCAAATATGATAAGTGTACTTTACTAGGTCCTTGTTCAACTTCCAATATTCGTTTCTTCAAGTACATTATAGTGTACCTCTCAGTGCTTAATTTGTAAATCCAGATTTTCAGGAACACACGGGAACAGTCCAAAACAATTGCAGGAACAAAGAACCGCCCGAGTCTGCAGTCTCAAACTGTAAGCTGCATTTTTAATGAATTCATGTCTACTGTCAAAAACATTTCAAATACCATCTGACATGTACAATTGTAAGAGTTTTGCAGATTTAAATGTCAGAGGGGCAGGGAGTTTGTTGATCCAAAGTTAGGGCTCGTTTATGGTCGTCCTTCAATCTGCATTGCCCAATTTAATTTCGAGTGATACTTTGCTCCTCTGTTTTTGTGCTGTTGTGATTGTCAAATTGAAGGAGGAACAACGTAGAAGGCTCTGAATGGTTCAACTCCCCGTCAGGTGTATGGCATCACGGTGGGCTGGGAGGTGTATGGCATCACGGTGGGCTGGGGCGGCCGCAACAACTATAAACCGGGCTTTATCCCTGAATGGGACACACAAAAGCATTGGTTTAGTAACATGTCCAACAGGTGTCCTATTAAAACAGCAGTCACAATAATAGACTCCACACCACAGCCAGATCTTGATCAAGCTCCTGTTCTGTGTTTCGAGATTTCGACTGTTTGTCTATGGCACTCCTGTGCCCTTGCATGATCCATAACTTGACATAAGGCACTGGGGATTGAATTTTTGAAGAGGATGTCCCACAAGGCCGAGAAATAGTAAATTAGAGATTGTTCTTGTGTGCAAGGAGGAACGGGTCTGTGTGCATATTAAGTTCATTTGTGAAAATCCCCGTTCACACTCTGCACTTGAGATAGCAATGGTGTTTACAGCTGCAAAAAGTTCTTTAAGTTCGTCAGGTATGACTTTTCGATTAGTGTCTTTGTATGTCCGATAGGCACGGATGACAGCACGTGAGTCACGTAGATTAAAGCGCCCACACAGTGATTCAACTTCAATCTGTCCATATAACACGTTTGTCTTCAGGCCAGTGTTGTGGGTCAAGCACCTTTAGCTCATCAATGAAGGTATTGTAACTGGTTTTATCAGGCACACGCCCTCCTTGAGACAGCAAGCGATCTCCCAAGTTTTTGCTACACATAAGAAAAAATCTGTTATGTCCAGTGCCCTGTCACTAACTTTTCCTTGATTCAGAGCAACCCCTTGAAAAGAGTTATTCTCAGTGGCTTGTTGACTTTTGCAGTGTATTGTCCTGGGCGTGCCGACATAGCCTCACACACTCTCATTGTTTGACAGATTTCCCTGTGAGCAGAAATCACTGTGATGTCCCTTTTCTGAAGATCTCGAGATAGTTCTGATAATTCTTGCAACGCATCGCACATAATGCCCAAATTATTTACAAACACTTTAGAGCTTAAACGCATTGCCAGTCCCCTGTAGGTTTGTCTTGTTTTTGCATCGCGAGATGGGTCCAGTGAGGCTGACGTGAAATGTCGGTAGAGAGCTTCATAATTTTTCCACACAGCTTCCACAGTTCGAAAACTTGATGCTACCCACCTAGTGTCCAAAATGCGTCCAATTCTGCACAACTGGACATCTAATTGTAATGCACACTCTTTCAACTCTAGTCAGTTTTTGTTATTTTTATCAAGGAGTATTTTGAAATGGTTTATGGCTCCCATCTCTTTTACTACATCTCCAACAGCTAATTCAAGCCTATGTGCTGAACAGTGCCACACAGTCAGGTTTGGGAACATATCTTGGAGTCTTCTGGCAACGCCACTTTTGCGCCCCAACATCACTGATGCACCGTCACATGTTACTCCGATGAGTCTTTGAGAGGAATTCTTCAGTGAGATTTAACTGTGCCAGGGCAGATAACAAGTGATGAACAATTCCTTCAGCAGTCAAATCATCCAACTCCACAAGATCAGTGAAAATATTTGTGGGTTTAATCATGTCCAGTAATTGAGCCCTAAGATATATGATCAGAGCACTCTTTTTGTTCAAACTCGTAGACTCGTCCAAAATTAGACTAAGTTTAGGTGAACATTGTACTATTTGCTCAAATAGCTTTCGTCTCATTTCTACAGCAATATGCTCCTGTATGTTTGCACATGAAACATTTGAATGTAGTATTCGGCCCATATCAAGTCCGTTTAGTTTTTGACAATCTATCTCGTGTTCAAAGCCATGAGCTGGACGATGTCGTTTGGCTTCTTTATAGGCCGTTCTAAAGACATGGCTGGTCGTGGCTATTTGCTCAGAATTTATAGCTGTTACAGAGTTTTTAATTGTGTCCCCTTTTGCCTTTTCAAGAATGGTCACGGCTGTTAGATGGCTCTTAGTTTGAGCATGTTCAAATATTTTTTTCCTCAACGCACGTTGCCTTTTTGTATTATCTGACGCAGAGGAATTTACAGAGCAAGTGATCCATTCCTTCACAAGTTTCATACCACGTGTTTTGTCTGGACCAAAGTTACTGGCAGATTTACATACATTACATCCCAAACCTGTATTTGACACTTGAAGCCACGGGTAATTGACCAGCTTGCTTTTCAACTGAGATTGAGTCCAGGGAGTTGAGGAGTTGTCAGGTAATGGATCCGCCTCATCGCTAATGTTTACCAGTTCATCCGCATCCATACGCGACCTCGTTGGTCCCTTCGAGTCGAACTCCTGCCCCCGGTTTGGGCCAGCGGTCACCGCGTGCCTCTCCTGCCCTTGTTGCGTAGATTCGAATGAAGTAATCCCTGCAGCCACCGCTGCTCTCGCACTGTTCTGCTGCCGCTGAGGTGTCGCTGATCCAGCCTCATCTCTTCGGTCTTCTCGCTGAGGATGCGCCGGGGAAGCCTCCCGCTCTCGCCGCTGAAAAGAGCCCACCTCTGGGCTAGCGTTACCTCCTAGAGGCCGCTTGTACTGGGTCTGCTGAAGCACTCTCATTGACTTCGGCATCTACATTTGTAGAAATAATTCTGAGTTGCTTTGAAGCTGGCAAAGACTCATCATTTTTCTTGAAAAAAGACAGAAAACTTGATTGTCGTTTCGACATCTTAGCATTGTGTATTATTATTTAGGCAATTTGGCGCCTGTCAATATTGATATGACGTAAAAGCCACTTTCACACAGTGGCTGTTGGGTAATTTAGACAGTTAAAAAATATATATATATACATATTCTATATTACAATTGGCAATAATATACACAATTTAAAAGATACTTACACATCTTTTAATAGTATATATTTTGTATTGCCATCATTAGGCCTCGTACGTCATCAGTACGAACTGCGGCTTTGAGCGTTGTATTCAAGGGGAGACGCCGGGCATGCGAAGTTGATCAAGATATTGCATATTTGAAAGTTGTTAGAGATATGGACGTATAATTACTTTACACATGTGACAAATTGATGCATTAACTGTAGAAATACACATGTCCCAGATTTTTCTTTTTCCCGGATCCAAGTATTTTATTTCCTGGATCCAATAAAGCTAAAAATTCCGATTTCCCGGAATGCGTTCCGCCAAAAGCCGGATCAAATTAAGCACTGGTACCTCTGTTTTATTTACCCTTTAGAATCAATACAAGTTCCATACAGTAGGACACAGGTGTCAAATTTCACAATAATATTTTACATAAGGATTGTTGATGTATGCTATCATTTTTCATTTGTATAGAAAAAAATAGATTACATGACAAACTTTAGGAATTCTTTCCTTCTCCATTACAAGTTGTTGGGGGAGGGGAGGTGCCTCTTTGAACTGCCAGACAGCCTGAATTCACAAGTTGGTGTGAATGAACAGTGCAGTTACTATTGTGTTACAAGGACAGGAAGGAAGACAGCAAGATTTTACTTTTTCTCTCATTTTAATCAACATTATAAAGAACACAACACTAACCCAATACAAATATAAAACATTACAATTAGATCATTCGCTCCTGCCAGGGCACACTACCTGCAGGACTGTTAAAGTAGTTAGTGAAAGCTTTCCTATTTGCATATGCTGGCCCTGTGCCCCCCAAGGTTTCGAGCTTGTGGCATACGTCCTCCACGCCCCTCTTCTGCCTCATTTAGCATCCTGACATTGTCACTCGGTGCAAGCAAATAGTTGTGCAGGATGCAAGCTGCCACAACAAGTGAATCAACATGGTCAGGGTGTAAGTTTATGTCCCTCAGCAGGATTCTCCACCTAGCAGTGAGGATCCCAAATGCACACTCAACTACCATCCGAGCCTGTGACAGTCTGTAATTAAAAATCCTGTTGTCGTGATTCAGATCAGAGGCAGGATATGGCCGTAGTAGGTATGTCTTCAGAGGGAAAGCTGCATCTCCCACCATGACATGTGGAAGTGGACCCAACTCAGGAGCACCAGGCAGAGTAGCACTTGGGGGCACGTGAACGTTCCACTCTCCAGCCCTTTCCCCATGTCTGATGATGCAAATACACCACCATCACTACTCCTTCCAAAGTCACCAACTTGAATGGCTCTGAATCTATAGTCAGCAGCCACTAGAGTACAATGGAGAAATGGTGCTTGTAGTCAAAAAACTGAGATCCAGAGTTCGCCGGGGCCTGTATGTTGACTTTTTTTCCATCAATGGCTCCAATGCAGTTAGGAAAATTCCACTTTTCCCAGAAGCCACGGGCCACCTCCGTCCACGACTCTTGTGAGGGTATGGGTAGAAACTCCTCCATCATGAGTCTCTCAATAGCAGCATAGACCATGTGCACTGACTGTATGACAGTGGAGTGGCCTAGCCGATAGCCAGGCTCCACAAGGAGTCACCAGACGCCAAGTATCTGTGAAACAGAAAAGAAAACACAAATGTGAATATGTCATTAAAATTTCCTTTTGTTTCTGTAGCGAAAGAATGCAGCAGCAGATGGAGGCTTCTACGTGACCAGTACGTCAAAAGTATGAGAAAACAGCTCGAAAGCGGAGCAGATGCTGAGTCCGAGCCTCTCCCATACAAATATGGGGATATAATGTCTTTCCTCCGACCCTACATTCAGCCAAGACGGTTTGTACTTCTTTCAATGCTTTACAAAACTTTCTAAATAAACATGTTTTATCATATTGTGTTTGATGTTAGTAGTGTATTTAAAAATATTACTATAAATGTGACATTTCACACAGGAATAAACAGTCAACATATGACTAATATTTATTAATTTGTGCATTATATTTGCCATGAACAGCTCCAAAAGCAACTTGCGGCCCCCCGTGCCGGCGCCCTCAAGACCTGCCCGGACCAGCACAGCCACTACTGCCAGTGCTACGGTATCAACAGTCAGGTCAACACCAGCAAGTGACGGAGATGGAGACAGACCTGTGACGCCCTCAAGCAGCAGCACAGTCCCTTCTCCTGCGGCCTCAGTTTCCTCAAATTTGACAACGCGAGAAGTGGAAAGACCGGTTCGTTCTCGGAGCCCCACAGATAGGGCAACTCCACGGCCATTACAGGAAGAGCAGAGGAGTCGTCGCCAAACGCAACAGACTCAGCAGGCGCCTGATTTTACTGTCCAGGATGAGGTGTACTACTTTGCCCTGAGTTTGGTGCCTATAATGTTGAAGCTTAGCCAAGGTGGCTTAAGGAGGGCAAAATTTGACATCCTTAAAACACTCTACAACATACAGGATGAGGAGTCACATGCTGCTCCAACAAGATGGACTCTAGCCCTCTCCTCGTCTTCCTCCTGCTGTGCAAGAAGAATGGCGACAGCAAGCACCTTTCTTCTGCTAGCTGAACGCATAAACACAGTTTGTATATTTTTTAATTTTTTTTTTTACTTTATTTATTTGATCAGGGACAATGCACAAACAACATTAGTCTAAAAAAGAAGAGATGTCATGTGCCAGGTTATAGCAAAAATGCTAATTTCCACCCGTAGTCCCTGGACAGGTTGATGTTATACTTACAAAAATTCATAAAATATATACAGAATAATACATAGAAGCTCACATCATAAAAGCACTTTCTATCATTCACTCTCGCTCACAGTTTACAGCGTTCACAGTCATTCAGTGCGTACAGGTTTGCTTTGATAATAACCACTGTTTGGTCAGGCGTGTAAATGTGCTATAATTTGTGCATGAAATAATTTCATTTGGGAGAGTGTTCCAAAGGCTCGCTGCTTTATAAGAGAATGATTGTTGACCATATGCAGTTTTGCGTCTTGGAACGCTGCACTCTCCTCTGACTGTCGACCGTGTGGTTCTAGAGATTCTCTCCGAATTTAGTGTAAAAAATTTTCTCAAAGGGGGAGCAGTGATGTTATGGATTATTTTAAACAGAGCAGAAATTTGATTATATTTAATAAGGTTTTCGAAACTCAGAAAGTTATATTTACTTTGTACTTTACAGTGATGGTACTTACGAGGCTTTTTATCATGAATTTTTATGGCCCTTTTATATAATGATTCAAGTGATTTTTTTTTTTTTTTTGCCACAATTTTTTATTGAAGTTTTAATGTTTTCACAAACAGAACAAGCAACAACAAACAGTGCATGTCTCAAATCTATGCAACCTACTGTCTACATTCACCAACAAATACATGCTTATAACACATGAACTAGTACAGAAATATTCATATCTGGAACAGCATGACTTTTTTCAATCACTTGTATTACTGTCCTCCAATAAATTGAGATCCTTAGCATACACAATGAAAGGATTCCAGATATTTTCAAATAGATCCTGTTTGCCCTTAAGAATATATGTAATTTTTTCTAATGGAAAGGTGGAAAGCATCTGTCGTAACCAGTGATTAATAGTTGGTCTATGAGTTCTCTTCCAAAACAATGATATGCATTTTTTAGCAATAAGTAGGCTTAAGTCTATGAATATCTGTTCATTTTTTGTGTATTTATGTTTTTCTGGATATATGCCAAACAAGAACAGCTTTGGGTCTAATATTACTGGTTTAGAAATAATTTTTCCAATTACATCTCTTATCTCACTCCAGAACAATACAGTTTTTCTACAGTTCCACATACAATGAACCAGTGTTCCTCTGTACTCTGAACATTTTGAGCACACATCGGGTATATTTGTATTATACCTGTTAAGATCTACTGGCGTGATATATATTCGCATCAGCCATTTAAACTGAATCAGTCGAAGGCGTATATTAATAGATCTGGTGTGTACTAAAGAGCATGCAGAATGCCAGTCATCCACTGATAACTGTAGTGCCAAATCGCCCCTCCAAGCTGCGAGTCTGTCGTATGAATCTTCAGATACTTCAGACATTAATAAATTATAAAACTGTGATATTAAACCCTTTTTTTGGCTGTCTTTTATCATACTTTTTTCTAAAATTGACTGGGTAGGTTTGGTTGTCACATTATTCTGATTTGATCTTATAAAACTTCGGAGTTGAAGGTATTTAAAAAAATGTTTCTTGTCTATGAGGAATTTGTGCTGCAACTCTTGAAAGCTCATTAATATGTCAGATTCAGGCATATAGAGGTCTCTGATTGTTCGAAGTCCTTTATCTTTCCATGATTTAAATGTTGCGTCCGCTCTACCAGGTATAAATAACTGATTACCCCATATTGGACTAAATTGAGATAAACAAATCGGTTCCTTCAAAAAATTCTTTACATCCCTCCAAACTCTAATCATGTTTTGAAGTATAGGATTTTTAGTCTGTTTTAGCAATTTTGTGATTGTATTTGAATATATATAGAGAGGAAGTGATAAATTTAATCCTTGATTCTCCATGTATACCCAGTGTGGACAATGGTTTGTGTAATAGAACATCATAGACCTCAATTGCGTGGCCCAATAGTACATCTGAAAATTTGGGCATTTCAAGCCTCCACGATCATGAGGAAAAAGGGCCCTTTTGGGGCACTTTTAACATGGAGTTTATGCCAAACGGACCACATTTCCGGAGAGGACCACTCCGTATGGGGCACTGTCGAAAAATTTCAAAGTCTTTTTAACCCAAACGGATATTTGTGCCCCATAGGGAAATTTGACCTTTCCAAAGGGGGCATGTTTTGCTCCGTTTGGTTCGTGACCCCGTGCCACACTCATTCGGACACAAGAGGGCGCTCTCCCCAAAATTGGTGGTTGCCCCGCCCAATTCCCGCCCCCGCCACTTAGCCACGCCCCTTCCAATTTGGCTTAGTTTTGATCCAGTCGGGGTCAAAACTGTGTTAGTCACATTTCCAAGCCACTTAGCCTCGGAGACCTTGCCAAAGGTCCACATGGGGGTAATAATTTTCCATAACGGGGCCTTTATGGAATATTGATATTTTGAAAGGGCTGGTGGCCTGTTGGGTTCAAATGAAGAAAACCTGCCTCAAGGATTTTTTTCATATTTGTTGTTTTCCAATCGGTGGAAAAAAATCAAATGTTTTTGGCCCCAAATGGAAGCTGACCATTTCTGGCCCCCATCTTTACCTGAAGCAAAGGTCCCACAAACTTGAAACTTTGGCCCATGACTGTACACACCCATGAGATGGACATACTGTAAAATTAGCCCCCTACCTATATTAATTTTGAATTTATGGGCAAAAAGCAATGGCAAGTGCCCCAAAAGTAAGAAGAATAAAATACCTGCACAACTGCGTTTTAGCTCCCAAGAATAGTTTGTTTTAATGTGTACTCACACCACTTGTAACGTTTCAGACTACAAGTCCTTCATCAGACATGATTGCAGGACTAGGCACACCTGCTTTAGTAGTGTGCTTAATTAGACAGGTCACATGATACATGATCACATGATTGTGCCCCAAACGTATCATCCAATTGGGGCATTGTTTAAGTTGCCATAATGCCCCAATTGGACCATGTTTAATATACAGCTCTCTAACCAAGCTGCAAAGGGAAAACGTGGTCCAATTGGGGCATTGTTTAAGTTGCCATAATGCCCCAAGTGGACCATGTTTAATATACAGCTCTGTAACCATGCTGCTAAGAGAAACGTGGTCCACTTGGGGCATTGTTTAAGTTGCCATAATGCCCCAAGTGGACCATGTTTAATATACAGCTCTGTAACCATGCTGCTAAGAGAAACGTGGTCCACTTGGGGCATTGTGTTGGTTGCCATAATGCCCCAAGTGGACCATGTTTAATATACAGCTCTCTAACCAAGCTGCAAAGGGAAAACGTGGTCCAATTGGGGCATTGTTTCAGTTGACATAATGCCCCAAGTGGACCATGTTTAATATACAGCAGGCCAATATACAGTGGCCTGTTGGGTTCAAATGAAGAAAACCTGCCTCAAGGATTTTTTTCATATTTGTTGTTTTCCAATCGGTGGAAAAAAATCAAATGTTTTTGGCCCCCAAATGGAAGCTGACCATTTCTGGCCCACATCTTTACCTGAAGCAAAGGTCCCACAAACTTGAAGCTTTGACCCACGACTGTACATGCCCATGAGATGGACATACTGTAAAATTAGCCCCCTACCTATATTAATTTTGAATTTATGGGCAAAAAGAAATGGCAAGTGCCCCAAACTGATCATAATATACCCCAAAAAGACATGTGACCAGTCTTTTTTCCAATTTGACCCCTTTAACTTGAGAGTTTGACCCAATCACTGATATCATAACACTCAGCACCTTCTCCTGATGAACATACTAAATTTTCAGCCTCCTAGCTTGAAGAACAATTAAGTTTCTAGGCCAAAATATTGTTAAATTTCTCTATGGGCTTAATATATTTCCGATTAGGGCATGTTCTAAAAAACTCTCTTTTTGGCCACTCTGCCTTGACCTTTGACCCTAGGGCTACCAAATTTGGTACAGAGAATGTCATAAGGGCCCTGTACCGGAATCCAGTGTTTGATTTTACCCAGGACCCCCAGGAGAGTTAATTGGCTGTCTCAAAATCAGCCTTTCAATAGGGGGTAAGGCTTGAGGCCTCTGACACCGTCTTCATCATTAATTTGAAATAGGGATGATTTTTTTTTCTACATGTTTTAGAAAGCCGTCTTCAAAATATGTCGTTAAGGGTCATGAGACGGGTCCAAGGATGTTGGTTCGGTGTCTGTCGGGCGTATCGTTTGCGAAAGGCGGAGCTTCAAAAATACGCCATTTTCATGATTTCAGTGTCAATTAAAAGGTCAAATTAAGTCAAAATGACTTGAAATTCAGCATATCCTCCTCTCTATAGGTCTCGAAGAGGATTCTACAGTTTCAAGTTCGACAGACCCAGGATAAGCTACTTTGGTTTCTATTGGTCAAAACGAAATGGAACAAAAATATTTGAATAGAGCAAAGGATGACATGTAACATAGTTGAAAATTGTGCCAAAATAATGATTGTATACATATTTCATAGCAGGAAACCTATGAAGGCCTTTATCCATAAGGGGCACATTTCAGAGATGAAAATTATGCCACTCGGAATTGGGCCTAAAAAAGCAAATTTTTATTTTATTTTTGATAGGAGCAAAGGTCACACAAACTTGAAAATTTGGCCCATGACTGTACATGCCCATGAGATGTACATACTGTAAAATTAGACTCCTACCTATAATAATATGGAATTTAGGGGGAAAAAGCAAGAAGGCTCCCAACAAGAAAAACGTACCCTCTTTGGAAATAGTGTCTTAGTTTTTCTACAACAAAGGTCAATGAAGCTCTCTGCTGCATGCGCAAGAGATGAACAGTGTGGGGGATGGGTAGCACTTTGATTTCCTCATGGCAGTAATAATTTACCATTAGGGGTCATTTATGGAATCTTAATACTTTGAAAGGTGGAGTGGCCTGTTGGGTTCAAATGAAGAAAACCTGCCTCAAGGATTTTTTTCATGTTTGTTGTTTTCCAATCGGTGGAAAAAATCAAATGTTTTTGGCCCCCAAATGGAAGCTGACCATTTCTGGCCCCCATCTTTACCTGAAGCAAAGGTCCCACAAACTTGAAGCTTTGACCCACGACTGTACATGCCCATGAGATGGACATACTGTAAAATTAGCCCCCTACCTATATTAATTTTGAATTTATGGGCAAAAAGCAATGGCAAGTGCCCCAAACTGATCATAATATACCCCAAAAACACATCTGACCAGTCTTTTTTCCAATTTGACCCCTTTAACTTGAGAGTTTGACCCAGTCACTGATATCATAACACTCAGCACCTTCTCCTGATGAACATACTAAATTTTCAGCCTCCTAGCTTGAAGAACAATTAAGTTTTTAGGCCAAAATATTGTTAAATTTCTCTATAGGCTTAATATATTTCCGATTAGGGCATGTTCTAAAAAACTCTCTTTTTGGCCACTCTGCCTTGACCTTTGACCCTAGGGCTACCAAATTTGGTACAGAGAATGTCATAAGAGCCCTGTACCGGAATCCAGTGTTTGATTTTACCCAGGACCCCCAGGAGGGTTAATTGGCTGTCTCAAAATCAGCCTTTCAATAGGGGGTAAGTCTTGAGGCCTCTGACACCGTCTTCATCATTAATTTGAAATAGGGATGATTTTTTTTCTACATGTTTTAGAAAGCCGTCTTCAAAATATGTCGTTAAGGGTCATGAGACGGGTCCAAGGATATTGGTTCGGTGTCTGTCGGGCGTATCGTTTGCGAAAGGCGGAGCTTCAAAAATACGCCATTTTCATGTTTCCAATGTCAATTAAAAGGTCAAATTGAGTCCAAATGACATGAAATTCAGCACATACCCCTTTAAATAGTGAGAGAATAGGATTCTAAAGTGTCAAGTCCAACAGACCCAGGGTAAGCTACTTAGGTTTCTATTGGTCAAAACGAAATGGAACAAAAATATTTGAATAGAGCAAAGGATGACATGTAACATAGTTGAAAATTGTGCCAAAATAATGATTGTATACATATTTCATAGCAGGAAACCTATGAAGGCCTTTATCCATAAGGGGCACATTTCAGAGATGAAAATTATGCCAATCGGAATTGGGCCTAAAAAAGCAAATTTTTATTTTATTTTTGATAGGAGCAAAGGTCACACAAACTTGAAAATTTGGCCCATGACTGTACATGCCCATGAGATGTACATACTGTAAAATTAGACTCCTACCTATAATAATATGGAATTTAGGGGGAAAAAGCAAGAAGGCTCCCAACAAGAAAAATGTACCCTCTTTGGAAATAGTGTCTTAGTTTTTCTCTCTGCTGCATGCGCAAGAGATGAACAGCGTGGGGGATGGGTAGCACTTTGAGTGTTGGGGATGGGTAGCACTTTGAGTCGTTTTGTGTTTTTTATTTTTACACAATTCAACATTTGCTTGATGTTATTTTGCTTAATCAATTTATAAAACGATTAAAATTAAATGCATAAACTGTTATAGCTGCTTAAAGAGGTAGAGTGCTACCGGGGTTCAAAGGTTCAGATGCTGCAGGGTAAACGATTTCCTCCAAGTCACAAGTGGAGACGCTCCTCATCAAAAAGTACTAAAAGTTAAGTAAAATGCATGTTTATCTTCCTCTCAATTTTATAAACAAGTTAAGTGTGTTAGGAGATATGTGGTGTGGTTTGTTGGTTGGTTTTCATCGCTTAAAAGTCCCGCTTTTGTAACACCTGTGAGCAATGTTCGTTCCTCCACGATGGTTCATTTTAAGCCACTTTTGGACCAATTGGTGTTACAAGCTGAAGTTTACATTTAGGAGTGTGTTTTGGAAAGATGTTATGTGGTTTTGCTGTAATGGGTTCTTTTCGTAGTTTAAGAGTTTTTTTGGTGTAGAAATAGCTCATTTTTGTGCATTCCTTAAATTATTATTTTTATTTAAATGTCAAATATTTTAACTAATGCTTTTTTATTTTATTTTTTATAGATGACTAAGACCAAAGACCCGGGACTCTGTCCCATTTGTGGCAAAAGAAGAGAGATTCTCAACAGACACATAATGACATTTCACAATGTGAAAAATAAAAGAGAGAGAGATTTACTAAATCAATATGCGACAGGGAGGAGATTAAAAAATGCAGGCAATTGCCCAATCAGGGGCTGTTTCTCGAGAGTGGAACATGTCCGCAAACACCTAATGAAGTCCCACCTCGATTTGACCAAAGAACGTAAATTAGCCATCTTAGTTAGGTCTGTCAGGAGGGAGTGTTTGAAGGAGCTGGCCCTTTTGAGGGCCTCCAACCCCGACCCCCCAATGGTCTCAAAATTGGATATCCCGGAACAAGAAGACTCATGCGAGTTGCCTCAATGCGTCAGAAACCGGGAAATAATTGAGGACCAGAGGGAAGAAATTGAGCGGCTCCAGGTAAAATCATTCTATTTTATTATGTGCCTCCTTATCTGTCTATTGTTATACCTGTGTATCTGAATTCTTTCTACAGCAAGAACTGGCCGACCTCAGGGGGGCGGGGGAGGAAGAAGCGGGGCCCTCAACAGGGCCAGTAAGGAGGAGGCAGCCTCAAAGGCCACAGGAGATTTTGGTGAGTTTCACCTAGTATTTGCTTTAATAAAATGACTACTATTACTACTACTACAGTTATAATCTGTTTTGTTTAATGCAGATTTCTTCAGACGAATCAGAAGACGTGGAGATGGAGAGGGTCGTGGAGATGGAGGAGGAGGTGGAGGAGGTCGTGGAGGTGGAGGAGCCGGAGGGCATCCCAAATCCCTCCCGGGAGAAGGCCACAGGTAAGTGAAGACTTGTTTTCAAGCCCGCATGTGCACACTGTCATTTTGTCCTTGGGCAAGACACATCATCTACCTTGCACCTTTTCTGACACTTAACTTTTATTTCTGCAACATTTTTATTTGTACTTGCAGAGAAGTTTTGGAAGACGACGACGACGAAGACGACGACGACGACGACGAAGACGACGACGACGACGACGAAGACGACGAAGACGACGACGACTTGGAGGAGCCTGGCTTGGAGGAGCCTGGCTTGGGGGAGCCTGGCTTGGGGGAGCCTGGCTTGGGGGAGCCTGGCTTGGAGGAGCCTGGCTTGGAGCAGCCTGGCTTGGAGCAGCCTGGCTTGGAGCAGCCTGGCTTGGAGGAGCCTGGCTTGGGGGAGCCTGGCTTGGAGCAGCCTGGCTTGGAGCAGCCTGGCTTGGAGCAGCCTGGCTTGGAGCAGCCTGGCTTGGGGAGCCTGGCTTGGGGGAGCCTGGCTTGGAGGAGCCTGACTTGGACCCGGAGGGCGTCCCAACTCCCTCCAGGGAGAAGGCCATAGGTAAGTGAAAACCTGTTTTCAAGCCTGCATGTGCACACTGTCATTTTGTCCTTGGGCAAGACACTTCACCTACTTTGCACCTTTTCTGACACTTAACTTTTATTTCTGCAACCTCTTTCTTTGTACTTGCAGAGACATTTTTGGCTGGAGACGAGGAGAAGGAGAAGGAGGAGGAGAAGGAGGAGGAGGAGGAGAAGGAGGAGGAGGAGGAGGAGAAGGAGAAGGAGAAGGAGGAGAAGGAGGATGAGGATGAGGATGAGGAGGATGAGGAGGAGGAGGAGAAGGAGAAGGAGGAGAAGGAGAAGGAGGATGAGGATGAGGATTCGGATGAGGATTCGGATGAGGATGCAGACCGGGAACTGAAACACATGGCCATGTTTAAGGTGGACCCGGAGGTTCTGCGCAAGAACGTTGCCGAGATAGCTGCGGAGGTGACTAAAAATCTCTTAAGTAATTTTGCTTTTCTTGGTGAGATTATGAACTCATATTTTCTTATAATTCGCAGAAAACCAGACCACGGACAGTGCCGGTACACCCGGCACTGCACAGTTTATTTATGGATCGGAAGCGGGGCAGCACGTCGAGGTTTAACTTTCCCAAGAGCATCGGTAAGTGAAGACGTGTTCACGGTTGTGGTTTTTCGTAAAACATCCTCTACTCTACAGAGTTGATGATTTGGCTGAAAATTATTTTTAAATGTGCAATATATAAATCTTACCACTTACCTTTTTTCTTTCTGAAATGCTTCTCTTTGTACTTGCAGAGGACAAGATGGAGAGTTATACAACTCACATATTCCGTTCCAATGCCAAAGAGAAGGTCCAACAGAACTGCGTGTCCCAGGCCACGAGGGCGAAATGTTTTGTTGCGTTTATGATCATGACAAGGGACGTGAAAACCCAACGGGCCTGGGACTGGACCTTCTTAAAAAATATCTCAATGATCCGAGCGTGAGTATCAAATCATTTTGGGGGGAATTTTATGACGCAATACACATGTCTAACATTTAAATATGTTTTCCAATAGATACCCAATTGTCCTCGATGCTCTGGGGAAAGTTGCTCCCACAACTATTATGTTCTTGAACAATGCCAAAACGTTCTTGGACTACCTGATACGCTTCCGTGAACCGGGTAGCCGGATATCGCTCATGCACGTGAGGTCCTCCCACCACGAAGTTAGCAAGCTGGCCTTGGACTTCAGCCGGTCTGTCACTGCGCACCAGCAGACCATCAAAGCAGCTAAGTTAGACCGGCTGATTGGGAAGGAGGACCTCGCGTGCTGTCTCCGACTGGGGCGGGAGAGGATGTCCTCCCTCCTGGGTAATATTCTTGTTCAAAATGTTGTGGTAATTTGTTAAACATTACTTTTTATGTGGTTTGTAATTTAATGGTCTCTCTTCAGATGATATCGAGGCCGCCCCAGTCGGGGACCATAAGGCCAGGTTTGCGTTCTTGGGGCATTTGGCCGCATACCTGGCCTGTATATATGGGCACAGGTCGTGTGTCTTTACAAACCTGCTGGTCAGGGAAGTCAAAGAGGCACACGGCTCTGAGGAATCCGGCTACCTGGTTAATGTAAGTGCAATTTCCATATAGAAGTGAAACACCCATTACAGAAACTCCCAATAGTTTACCCTTGCAATTTACTATTTTGTGTGCAGGTGTCCAATCACAAAACTACGCAGAAGTATGGAGTTGCTCAGATTTACTTAGATGCCGAAGAGTACGGCTGGTGCACTAGGTGGATCGGGCTGCTCCACCGCACCACACCGCGCAATCCCTACTTTTTTTCTAATACAGGGACTGGCACCATGAAGGACCTAAAACGGTACCTTATTCGGGCGTGGAATGAGATGGGGCTCCAAGGAGAGCCTGACTTTTTGGACATTCGGACGGCGGTGTCCACATATGTAAGTTTAAAGGAAAGATGTACTGATTGTTACAGGATATGGTTTTAACTTATTGTTTTATTTACCTTTTTATCTTCAGAACTTCACACAGAATGCAGACCGGGCAACTAGAGAGTGTGGCACAGTTCATGTGCCACACTCTGGAAACACAAGAACGCTTTTATGCTTTGTATAAGACCGTGAACAAGGCACAGGAGCTGAGGCAATGCTTCATAGCCCTGAGCTGCTCCAACCAAAACGCTGCCGTGCCTTCCAGCTCCTCAGCCCAGTCGACCCCCGCCGCCACCGCCGTCCGACCCCATCCCACGCCCGAATCAGTCCGAAAACGTCTTCTTGGTGCCAGTCCCTCATCAGAACCCTCTCCGGTCCCAGCTAAAAAGGCCCTAAGCAAGGTGAGTGATACACTTGGAATTGTAGAACAGTTAAGATTTCTATATTTGTTTTGTTGTTTTTCACATCTAATTGCCATTTTTTTCTTTTATAGTCCCAGATCAATGCAAATCGCATTAAGAGGAAATATTCCCCAGCCAAAATGCCCAACAAAAGCACTCCGGAGAAAATGAGGAGACTCTCGTACTGCAACAAACTCCGAAAGAAAACTTGCCAAGTTCGATTACAAAAAATCGACTAAGTGGACTCGCTAGCTCCGTCCATCAAGCCAGCCCACAATCCATTCGTCCATCTCTCCAGCCATCAAACAATAGCTCCAGCCCCTCGCTCCATCCATCCCTCCAGCCCACAATCCATTCGTCCATCTCTCCAGCCATCAAACAATAGCTCCAGCCCCTCGCTCCATCCATCCCTCCAGCCCACATTCCATTCGTCCATCTCTCCAGCCGTCAAACAATCGCTCCAGCCAGCTTTTTTTTGTTTACTTCTCTGTTGCCAGGTAACGGGGGCAGCTGCCCACATCGCAGTGCCCCTATGGTTCCGTGTACATATTTTTAACAAACTTTTAAAAGTGTTGTTCACAAAATTTTAAAAAATACACAAAAATGTTTAAATTTTATAGACTTTTAAAAGTGTTGTTCACAAAAATTTTAAAAAATACACAAAATGTTTAAATTTTATAAACTTTTAAAATTGTTGTTCTTGTAGTTCAAAAAAATAATTGTTGTTGTTGTTCAAAAATTGTTTACATTTTACTAACTTTTAAAATTGTTTGCTTTTCACAAAAATTTAAAACATTGTTTACATTTTGCACTCTAAAATTGTTGTTTATTTATGTTAATGTACATTTTGTGTTTTTAAAGTGTGAAGTGTTCCTTTATGTTTTGTTTATGCATGCTGCTTTATTGTTTTATAATTTGTGTTTTTCTACTGCACGGTGTAAATAAAACACAATATCATGCCATACAACTCTCATTATTAAACAATAAGTATGATACTTTGAAACTTCTTCAATAGAGGTCAAGTCAGGAATATTGAGTAGCCTAACAGTTGTTAAAATAATTTCTGATATGCATAAATTCTAGGTTAGAAAATTACCCCCTTTGGGAGACAGTTAAAGGGCCATATTGGAGACGTGTGTCCGTTTGGAGCAGTGTTAAAGGGGACACAATGCCCCAAGTGGACCACGTTTCCCTTTGCAGCTTGGTTAGAGAGCTGTATATTAAACACGGTCCACTTGGGGCAGATGAAAAAGGGACACAATGCCCCAAGTGGACCATGTTTAATATACAGATCTGTAACCATGCTGCAAAGGGAAACGTGGTCCAATTGGGGCATTGTTTAAGTTGCCATAATGCCCCAAGTGGACCGTGTTTAATATACAGCTCTGTAACCATCCTGGTAAGGGAAACGTGGTCCAATTGGGGCATTTTCGGAAAACGTGGTCCACTTGGGGCATTGTTTTGGTTGCCATAATGCCCCAAGTGGACCATGTTTAATATACAGCTCTCTAACCAAGCTGCAAAGGGAAAACGTGGTCCACTTGGGGCATTGTTTAAGTTGACATAATGCCCCAAGTGGACCATGTTTAATATACAGCTCTGTAACCATGCTGCCCCCAAGTGGACCATGTTTAATATACAGCTCTCTAACCAAGCTGCAAAGGGAAACATGGTCCACTTGGGGCATTTTCTCTACTTTAACACTGCCCCAAACGGACACACGTTGCTGCAAAGGCAAACGTGGTCCACTTGGGGCATTGTTTTGGTTGACATAATGCCCCAAGTGGACCGTGTTTAATATACAGCTCTGTAACCATGCTGCCAAGAGAAACGTGGTCCATTTGGGGCATTGTTTAAGTTGACATAATGCCCCAATTGGACCACGTTTTCCCTTTGCAGCTTGGTTAGAGAGCTGTATATTAAACATGGTCCACTTGGGGCATTATGGCAACCAAAACAATGCCCCAAGTGGACCACGTTTGCCTTTGCAGCAACGTGTGTCCGTTTGGGGCAGTGTTAAAGTAGAGAAAATGCCCCAAGTGGACCATGTTTCCCTTTGCAGCTTGGTTAGAGAGCTGTATATTAAACATGGTCCACTTGGGGCATTATGGCAACTTAAACAATGCCCCAAGTGGACCACGTTTCTCTTAGCAGCATGGTTACAGAGCTGTAGATTAAACATGGTCCACTTGGGGCATTATGTCAACTTAAACAATGCCCCAATTGGACCACGTTTCCTTTGCAGCTTGGTTAGAGAGCTGTATATTAAACATGGTCCACTTGGGGGCAGCATGGTTACAGAGCTGTATATTAAACATGGTCCACTTGGGGCATTATGTCAACTTAAACAATGCCCCAAGTGGACCACGTTTTCCCTTTGCAGCTTGGTTAGAGAGCTGTATATTAAACATGGTCCACTTGGGGCATTATGGCAACTTAAACAATGCCCCAATTGGACCACGTTTCCCTTTGCGGCTTGGTTAGAGAGCTGTATATTAAACATGGTCCACTTGGGGCATTATGGCAACCAAAACAATGCCCCAAGTGGACCACGTTTCTCTTAGCAGCATGGTTACAGAGCACACGGTCCGACGGGGCCACTTTCTTCTAATGGGAAACTGTCCCGAATGAATCCGGGGTCCATTCGGGAGTAAATCGCGTCGAATTTCTAAGCCCCTTCGGAAGAAGGGACTTGTGCGCGAAACCCTTGAGGCACGTTTGGAGCTGGGGGGCCAAAGGCCCCCCCCTTAAAGGGCGGTCCGATCTGTGACACTTACCCCCGAATGGATCACGAAGTCCCCCGAACGGAGGGGGAGGAGGCGAGACCCCCCCACCCCGGAGGGCAGTCCGATCGGAGACACTTTCCCCCGAACGGACAATAAAGTCCCCGAATGGAGGGGGAGGGGCGAGGGGCGTGTCAATGGGCGGGATCCGTTCCTCGGGAGAGCGCCACCTGGTGGTTGCGGTTTGGGGGGTGGGGGGCGCCAGGTCCGTTCGGGACTCTTTGCTAGCGGTCCTAAGGAAGATACAGTAAGGACAAACGAAGTCTGGACTTTCCACCATTCCATATAAACCATATTATCATTTTTTTTTATTTGTGAAAAAAAATCAGGAGGAGGAGGTAGAGGAAGGTTCTGAAAAATATAAAGTAATTTTGGCAGAACATTCATTTTCAGTATATTAATTCTCCCAATTAGAGACACTGTTAGCGGCATCCATCTCTCAATTGATTGATTTATATCTGCCATTACAAGATTATAATTAGTTTCTACTACTTGCTTTAGATCAGGTAAAATTTGTATTCCCAAATATTCAAACTGTGTTGCTACATTAAATTGTAATACTTCTGGAATCGGCTTGGCTCTCTCATATGAATTTAGTAACAAATAGAAGACTTGGTTTTGTTAATTTTATAACCCGAAATGCTGCCAAAGGACTTAATTATTCCCAAAATTACTGGTACTGATTTCTTTAGATTTGATAGAAAAAGGATCACATCATCGGCAAACAGGGAGATTTTATGTTCTGTGGATCCAACAGAAATCCCACTAAGTTGAGGATGTGACCGTATTGCTATTGCAAACGGTTCTATTGATAAGGTAAATAACAAGGGAGACAGCGAGCAGCCTTGTCTACAGCCTCTGCTGATCATTATTGGTTGAGAAATATTCCTATTACTTATTATTTCAGCTGATTTTTATATAAAAGTTTGACCCACTTAACAAAATTTTCTCCACATCCAAACTTTTCCAGCACCTGAAAGAGATACAACCACTCCACTCTATCAAACGCCTTTTCAGCGTCAATAGATAAAAGAGCCGCATCCATTACATCTTTATTATAATGAATTATATTTAGCACTCTCCTTACATTATGAAAACCCTGCCTCCCCACAACAAATCTATTTTGGTCCCAATCAATTACTTTTGGTAAAATCTTTTGTAATCTTCTTGCCAACAACTTAGTAATAATTTTATGTCGGAATTTAATAAACTTATAGGTCTTAAATTTTCACATTTATTTGGAGGTTTACCGGCTTTCGGCAAAAGAGTAATCATTGCTGTATTCAATGAGGGAGGAAGATCATTTGACTGAAAGACTTCTATAAACATTTCAAATAACGGAATTATTAGTTTATGCTTGAATTTCTTATATAAATCTATTGGAAGACCATCTGGTCCAGCTCTTTTTCCAGATTTCATATTGTCTATGGCGTGCCCTAGTTCTTCTTTTGTAATTTGAGAATTCAAATAATCTTTATTTTCACTTGAAACTTTAGGAATATTTAATTCGTCAAGAAATATATTTATATTGTCCAGATTAATATCTGTTTGCGCTTTATACAACTTCTCATAATATCTCTTAAAGGCCCCATTAATGTCTTCAGGGTCAGACAGTATTTTGTCATCTGCTTCAATAGATGTGATCGGTATTTTAGTTTCTAATTGTTTTATTTGCCATGCTAGTAGCTTTCCAGCCTTTTCTCCCTGTTCATGAAATGTTTGCTTGAGTCTTAAAAGGCTTGATGCTGCCCTGAAGGCAGAGTGCTTGTCATATTCCGCCCTCAGAATTAGTAATTCTTTCTCTAATTGTGGAGTCGCATCCACGTTAACTTTATTTTGAAGTATTTTCATTTCATTTTCCAACCGCAACCTCATTTCTTCATTTTTTTTGGATTTGTATCTAGTATAACTAATTATATGGCCTCTAAGGAATGCCTTAAATGCTTCCCATTTTATACATGCTGTTGTTTGTGTTGTATTATTTTGAAAGAATTCATCAATGTGTTTTTCTAAATATTTCACCAAGTCTTCATCTTGTAACCATTTATGCTGAAACTGCCATCTTGGAGGATCCTTTCTAAGCTTTGAATCCTTATAAACCAAGCAACATGGAGCGTGGTCAGAGATCACGATACTATCGTAAGAACAATCTTGGATTTTAAATTGTAGTTCAGTAGATAGTAAGAAAAAATCTATTCTAGAATAAGTACGGAATGTACCAGAGTAGCAAGAATATGATTTAACATTTGCATTTCTCTCCCTCCATATGTCTACCAACTTTAGTTCTGCCATAAATCTTTGAATTGTGGCTCTACATTTACTATGTGATTGATCTACCCCAGTTGATCTGTCCAAATATGGGTCTAATGTACAATTAAAATCTCCCCCAATTATGTGAGATCCCTGAAAGGTTGAAAGTGTAAGAAAGAGGCCATTGTAAAAGCCACTGTCATCTACATTAGGGCCATAAATGTTAGTCAAATTCAGATTTTCTGACAGAAGAGTGCCTTGAACTATCAGATATCTTCCTCTTTTGTCCTTAATAATGTTCTTAACATTTAAGGGAACTGACTCATGTACTAATATCATAACTCCCCTAGATTGAGACGTGAATGGAAACTCATCCACAAGATGAGTTTCCTGCAAAAACACAATTTTGGAATCTAATTCCTTCAATTTATTCATAACTTGTTTAACTTTTTGGAGGCGTTGCAAGCCCCTGCAGTTCCATGTTATAAATTTAAGATTTACTCCTTGAGCCATGTATATAAATGAACTTAACTCTCAGGTTGCTCTGTGATATGAGGCAAACCTTTGCATGCACAACTGAAACGGGTGATTGAACAAACACCCAACAAATAGAACATAAATCAACCACAAAAGCCCCACCCCTTCCCCACCTTGGAGGAAACCCACCCTCCCTCATTTGTCTCCCGTTAATGCCAAAGACCAATCCACACTAAGGAGGATCAGTCACACCACCAACTAACTTAAAATCACTACTGCTGCTGCTAAACTGTCATATTGATTCAACCCCTGTTCATCAATAAAGACTATAAGCATAACGATTACTTCAGCTTACCAAAATATCGTTCCATTATAGTGTCTCCATCACAATTAGTCCTCATGCTTGGAAATAAAGATAAAGGTAGATGCAAAAAGTATGTCCACATATCAAATGCTGATTAGGGTACAGCATTAGCGTTCTTCATTAAATCATCACGCGCTCTTTTAACAAAGACGTGTGCCTCCGCTGGTGTTTTAAATTTGAGTGTGGTACCCTCATAAGTCACAAGAAGCGTCGCTGGATGAGCCACTCCGTGTCTAATGCCAAGCTCGCGTAGCTCTGCGCGAACTGGGTCAAACTTCTTCCTCACCTGCTGCACTCCTGTGGCCAAGTCCGCATAAAAGCGCACTTTCTGATCTCCAAAGTAGATGTCCATGTCCCGAGCGGCTTGAAGAACTGCTTGCTTGACTTTGTAATTGAGAAATCTCATAATCAAAACTCGTGGGCGCGACGCGGTGTCCTTCTTGGGCCCAATTCTGTGTGCCCTCTCCAAAACTATGGGTGACCGCAGCTTGTCGCCAAGCACCTCGGGTATCCATCTCTCCAAGAACGCACACGCGTCCACCCCTTCAGCTCCTTCTTTTAAATTAACCAATCTGAGGTTATTTAGGCGAGATCTCGATTCTAAATCCACAAGTTTGTCCTCCATTATTTTGTTTTTAGCCTGCAGTGCAGATAGTTTAGCCTGCAGGCTAAGTACGTCGTCTTCAGTGGAGGAAATCCGTTCCTCCGCTCGTTCTAACACGCTCGCTGCTGTCTTGTAGCTCCCGTTTCATGTCATGCAGTGTCACCGCCATGTTGTCCAGTTTTGTGGTAAAATCAGTCTTCATGGAGGTGAACTCGGTCTTCATTGTGCTGAACTCCGCTTTCATGCAAGTCAATGCAGCCAGTATTTGGTCAGCTTTGTTGTCCGCGAGTTCTTTGCCAGCGCCAAGTGTAGCCATGCTATTGCTAGCTTTGGGAGCCTCGCTCCGGAGGCTGTAGTCCGACAGCTTCGATTGCTTTTGTGCCTCAACTTTACCTCCTTTTTGTCCTTTACCCGGGTTTGCCATATCATAAGACATCCCTTTTCGATGAAATTGCACGTGAACAGGGGTTTTACTTGCACAATTTGTTGCAGTTTAAGCAGAGCGAGGTTAGGCACGTCTTCCTACATGGCCGCCATTAACCCGGATCGATTCAAGTGATTTTAACGATGTTTTACATGCCTGAGACCAACTAGACGTGCAATACAGAAAATGTGGAACAATCATAGTGTTGAGGTAAGTATTTGAGGCCTCTGTAGTTAATGAGTTTCTAATATGTTTAAAGTTCATCAAGTTAAATTTCAGTTTGTTACCAAGTTTTTTTATGTGACTTTTAAACCAAGATTCGAATCAAGTATTAGACCTAGTATTAGAAGAAGAACATCTTTATTTATATATTACATTATAGTAGTTTGGTCTTTAAAATATAACCAACCAGATGAGTAAACATTAAAACTAGACATCATTAGTCTTTTGTGTGAATACTTGGGAGATAGCCATTAAGCTTTCATACACGAACAGTAAATAATTACAGTATAAAGAAGACTCGTTAAAAAAATGTGACATAATAAAGGATTATAAACAATTTAACAAAGCAATGTTTGTACTTATTGTCCATCCATCCATTTTCTTCCACTTGTCCGTTGCCGGGTCGTGGGGCAGCCGTTGGAGCTACCCAAATCACATTGCACCAGCCCCTATGGCTCCTCCTGCAGGTGGTGGGTCCACAGAAGGACGGCCTCATGGTTCTAACCGGGCCTGTTGGTCTCTCATAAGGGGCTCCTGAACTGCTCTTTGTCTGACCCGTCACCTAGGACCTGTTTGCCATGGGAGACCCTACCAGGGTCACGAAGCCCCCGACAACAGAGCTCCAGGATCATTCAGGCTCAACCCCTCCACCACGTTAAGGTGGCGGTTCCAGGAGGGGCTTTGTACTTATTGTATGAAGCCAAAAGTCGCCAAACACAATAGAAAAGCTGGGTAGAGTCGTTGTACTGCGATGTAGAGACAAAGACGGCTGTTGTTTACAACAACTTCCTATATACGGGCCTACTTATCGCGGTTTCTGTGGTCTGGCACCGGAGTCAGCGGAGCTGGCTGCATGCGTCAACCGGAGTCACTGTGAGTGGTAGTTTGGGGGAAAACCGGACTGGATCAGGACCGAACCCGGACCGGACCTTAACCGGATTTAATGTGAGCCGGGGGTTATAGTTGTCCCATGTACAGATTCCCCCAGCTCAGCGGCAGTACGTCGCAGCTCCTCCAGAGTTATCTTGGGGCACTTGGTTACATTTCTGACCAGTGGTCTCCTTGTTCGGTCTGTTAGTTTAGGTGGACGGCCGTGTCTTGGTAAGTTCGCAGTGGTGCTATACTCTTTCCATTTCCGAATGATGGATTGAACAGTGCTCCGTGAGATGTTCAAATCTTGGGAAATCTTTGTATAACTTAACGCTGCTTTAAACTTCTCCACAGCTTTATCCCTGACCTCTCTGCTGTGCTCCTTGGCCTTCATGATGTTGTTTAGTGACCAATACACTCTGACCATAGCTCTGAGGCCCTCACAGAACAGCTGGAATTATACTGAGAGTAGATTACACACAGGGGGCCTCTATTTAATGGTTAGGGCAAGGTGTGAACATTCTGCAGTCATTAGGAATGTTATAAAGGCAATTTAATGCACTCCGAAAATGCTGTATGAATACTTACAGCCCACTGTCCAATTTTATTTTTAATTTTTTAATTTTAACAGAATCATGTATCATTTTGCTTTGACTTCACAGTTGCATTTTCATTCCATTTTCTATGGAAATTGTTAGAGTTTGTATCGGAGGAACCCCAAAGCGGAGGCGGAAGCAGGAATTGTTTCACAATTTATTGCTGACACAACACAGAAGTGGCTGAGGTGACGGGAGCAGGCTGGCAGCAGGCAGGACCAGGGCACGACAGTGGTATCTTGAGAACAGGCGGAAACAGGTAAGTATATCTCCAAATCTTTACAGGACAAAACACAGGTCAGCCCTCTACCGCGTGAGACGAAATTATCTGGCAGCATGGAGAGGACTGAGCAGAGATTATGAAGGCTGGCTCCTCATCAGGTCCAGGTGTGTCTCATTGCAGCAGGTGCCAGCCACGCCCCCGTCAACCACCAGCTCTGTTCAAGGGAAACACAAACACAAATGTCATGATTTCAACAGGGTTTTGTTTCCCACAATTTATGGCATCATTGACAATCAGGCTTTCACTCTGTACTTGAGTAACATTTTTTTTTTTTAACGCTTAAGCCTACTTGAGTAAATATTTTGGTACTCTACCCACCTCTGTCAATGTGGGCCTACTGAACGTTTTGGTCCTCATGTATGATCATACAATTGTCCATTTCAGCTCTCTCAATGCATTGGTCAGACAGAAGCCGACAACTTGGGATGAGGACAATGTTCGGCATCCGAACTAAAAAACAAAGCCCGACACATTTCACGCCATACTTCCTTATGTATGGCAGGGAAGCGCGATATCCTGCCGAGGTCCCTGAGTGATACAAGGTAGGCTAAGGGCCTTGATTTGCATGCAATTATTTATTTCATATAGGGCAACTGAATGATTCTATCTTGGCTATACTGCCCGATTCCATCAGATGATCTGATGCAAAGCAGAATAGGGTCTGGTTGGTAATTTCATGGGAGACCGCAAGGGAACACTAAGAAACCTGGGTGAATGTAGTGAGTGATAGGAAGGGACCAATGTCGCTGACTGGCAACCTTGCTTCTGTCAATGTACCCCAGGGCAGCTGGGTCTACAATAGTAACTTACTGAATGAATGAAATAAATGGAGGAAATTGTAAAGTGACCTAATTTACATGTGGTAATCTGTAATTATAATTTGTCTTCATCAGATCAGAGGAGAGCATCACAAGTGTGATCAGTAATATGGATGTTTGTGAGGGCCTTAAAAAAGTGGACACCTATCAAACTGTCCTCAACAATGTGAAGGCCTCACAGATGAAGGTGCGGAAGCGGAAGTTGGCCCAGGGCAAGAGGCAACAATCAAAATTGAGCAACAGGTCATATTAAAGAATGTAAGGGGAGAGCAGCAGAAGGACTGGAAACTGGATCCAGATGGTCTTGGATACACAATCATAACCATAAAAGACAAATTGGCCACTATAACCAAGGAGAACCATCTAAACAAGGTGGTCAATATAGACCATCTAGCACTATATATTGAGCCAGAGGAGAGGATTCTGGCAAAATTAAAACGGCTGGCTTCCACACTACTGACTGACCCCTCCTCCCCCTCTTCCGCAACAATAACTTGCAGTCCCCACTCCATTCAGTCTTCTGTATCAATGTCCCCTCCTGCACCACACAGTCCTGCTCCACCTGGCCCACTTTCCTCCATCCATCCTGTACCGCCTAGTCCTGCTCCACCTGGCCCACTTTCCTGCATCCATCCTGTACCGCCTTGTCCTGCTCCACCTGGCCCGCTTTCCTCCATCCATTCTGCATCGCCTACCTCTCTCCACACTGCACCACCCGTGTCCATTCAGGCTGCTCCACCTCCGCACAAATCAGGATACCTAGACCTGCATTGAGTTGCCTTGTGTACGAAATGCGCGGTATAAATAAAGTTTAGGCAGAAAGTGTGAGTACATATGTTTGTAGTATCAAATCATGTCTTCATTGTTGTCTTTCTTTACAGTGATTCAGGGAAATGCAAGCACATACTAAGGGCCAAAGTAGGTCCTTTTAAAATCTTTTGTCAGGACCTACTAAATGTGGGTTTAGGCCGAGAGCTGGAGAGTGAGGTGTAATAAACTGTTTAACAATGGTTAATACACAATAAGTGCGTTTACAAGGGCTCGAAATTCCCGGTTATTATCGGGAGTTTTAATATTCCGGTTTTGTCTTTGATCATATAAATGCAGTTTCCCGATTATAAAAACCCGAAAATAACAGTTTCCCGATTTTGAGAAACCCGCATTTTCTGGCTGGGATTTTCCATCAGTAACCGGGATATAACTTCATGTATACGCTATTTTCCGGTTTTAATAAACTTCCCATTTCTTGCACATGCGCAGTTAATCGTAAACACACATGGTGTCGGCGAGTCCGAAGAGCTCCTGTTTCTGGAGTCAAGAGGAGACGGAGTTTTATATTTTAACCATGAAAGAACTGAAAGTAGTGAATATTTAAGATGGAAAGAAGCATCGTAATGTGGATTTATGCAAATGTGTCGGCGACCGTTTCAAGGCTGGTTTCCTCCGGACGCAGAGAGGAATCGACCACAACACAGAGCCGGATTAAGTTTTCCATCAGCTCCATTCTCTCACACCGGCCCCGGCTTCGAACCTTCTCCCAGAGCTCCCTGGTCCGCGTCAGTGATAAAGACAGACCCAGGATGGGTAAAGGTCAGGAATTATCCACAATCTGCCGTCACTGTCTGTCGTAGCTCAGGATGTAGAGGACGAGCAAAAAAATTGAGCCCAAAGTGGGCGTTCAAAAGAACAAGACCCGCAATAAGCCACACATTTATACTTTTCATATTTTCACCGTATTGTGCTAAAAAATGTAATGTATGCGCATGCGCGGACAGAGCTTACATTTGAAAAGCCGGGTTTCCTTATTTGATCATGTAAACAAGGAATTTGAGTTTCCCGATTTCTCAGTGTCATATAAACACCATATCCCGAAAACTGCCATAACCGGAATATAGCTAATAACCGGAAATTTCGAGCCCTTGTAAACGCACTCAATGTTGTGTAGGTGGTAAACGGGTTCTTGTACTGCCTGTGCAAGAGGACAGGGCAGTACTAATGGCTTCATTTGCCCTCTCACAGGCTTGGGAGGGTATGCCTGAAGGGCTTTAGAACATAGACTGTTAAAAGAATAGACAGCTCCTCCTCACTCCTCCCCGTTTACCACAATGACCACGTTCGAGGGGGAAATCATGGCGGATTTACAGACTTCTCCTCCCCAGCTCTGACGAAGCATGTTCCTAATAAGGGCAAAAGGGCGGGATCTCACTGTAGACTCGGCCCTTGCGTGACGTGTAGCTCGCGCAGCTCCAATGCCAACAGTCCGACCTCCGTTAAGTAGGAGATTAAAAAAAAAATATTTCGAAAACCAGCCTGGTTTCTATTTTTTGACTAACCCAGCGTTATGTCAGGAGGAATATGTAGCCATATTAAGTGTTGAAAAAATTGAAACCAGGCATTAAAGTTGTTTTTAACGTGTCTAAAGTCCAATGCTTTTCAATGGGGGCCTAGCGGCCAAATGGAGGTACTACAGCAATGGAGGAGCAATGGCGGCCTCCAGTGTTGCGGTCACAAAGCAGAGCAGCCAGCGCCCGTTGCTTTAGAAGAGTATGCCATTCCCTTCATTGTTATGGCTTGATTGTCATACTTCATTACTTCACATCCAGATTATCTATCCTAATCAAAAGCGGGCTGTTTTTGTTGACCCCTTTGGTGCAAGTGTGAGTCAGTTGAAGCGGTGCAAAGAGGTTACAAGATAATCTTCAATGAAGGTACTTGAGTC
The DNA here is from genome assembly GCA_007210695.1 of Neogobius melanostomus. NCBI lineage: Eukaryota > Metazoa > Chordata > Actinopteri > Gobiiformes > Gobiidae > Neogobius > Neogobius melanostomus. The sequence goes on from VHKM01000241.1 coordinate 75,675, forward strand.
GTCTTCTGTACTCGGTAGTTGAAGTCTCAAACGTTTCGCCTCTCATCCAAAAGGCTTCGTCAGCGGACTAAAGTTCCACTCAGCCCGCAGCTTAGATAAATACCACGAGGAGGAGTTGGGGTTGGCCCGGCTCCTCCCCTCTAATCACAGCTACTCTCACCTTTTGAAGTAGAGCGTCTCTAACGACCTGCTCCCCCCAGTATCGGTCAGTCCTGTCCTATTCATGGCTGATCACTGCTAATCACCTGCCTATTGTTCTTTTGTTAGCTGAGGTGCCGTCTCCTTGGACTGGCCGTGCCCTGTCCCCGATGGAGATTTTTTAATTTTTTATTTGAGCAGTAAGTCTGCTCAAAGGGAGTGGGCTGAAGCAAAAAGCTTATAAGACATTGTCTGGGAATGTCTCTAACCACCAGTTCAATCCTTCAGCTACCTGTCTACAGCAGCCCCCGTCCAGTCCCGGTGCTGTCTCCGGCAGTGAAAACCACACTGGCTTCAAGTCGGAGCTAAGCCCAAAGGTCTGATTAGTTCGACCCCACGGAAGTTGGACCAGTGGAGAGACATCCCAGCCCGCAAAAGCCGTCCTAGGCTCCCCGTGTGTTTTAGGGTTGATTTTAAAGTTCTTTTAATGGTTTTTAAATGTCTTAATGGTCTTGGTCCTTCTTATCTTTCAGAATTGCTTTTACCTTATGAACCTTCAAGGCCCCTTCACTCCTCCGGCAGGGGTCTCCTAGTTATTCCTAAAGTCAACGAAAAGACTCACGGTTAGGCGTCTTTCCAATATTCTAGCCCTCGCCTGTGGAACGATGCCGGAGGAGCTCAGGACCACAGAGAATGTTCAGATTTTTAAGAGCAGGCTGAAGACCCACCTTTTTAGCTTAGCTTTTAACTGTTATCTGTTTATTTATTGTAGTCCCATTTATTTATTTATCTATTTATTAACCTTGATATTTATTTACATTAATTTCTAGTTTCTTACTGACTTTTACTTTGTTTTTAACTTTTTAATCAATGTTTTTATACTGCTTCATATATTTGTAGAATCTCCAGTGTTTCCTCTGAAGGAGCCCTCTGCTTCAGGAGCGGTGACTGGCTGTGGCTGTGTGGGTGCTGTCCTGTGGGTGCCCAGGTGGAGGTGTGGTGTCTCTGCCGCCCCTCCTATGGGGACCCTTGTGTCGGTGCCTGGATTGGCCGCGGCCGGTCTGCTGCTCCCGGGAGGACGGCCCCTCTGATGGGTTTCCTCACCTTGGTCATCTGTACCCAGCCTTATGTACTTGATTCTGTGTGTGAGTGTGAGTGTAGAGTAAAGGGTAGGGGTGTAGGTGTACGTGTGTATTGTGATAACTGTATATATTGGGAGGGTGGAGGGTTTGTCGGGCGAGAATGTTTTAATGTCTTTTTAAATGTCAAGCACTTTGTGATGCACTTGTGTATGAAAAGCGCTCTATAAATAAAGACTGATTGATTGATTGAAGAGCTAAGTAAAGGAACGTACTTTCACCTTGAATTTTAAATCAATATTTTTAGTACAAAAACTTTCTTTTCTTTTTTTTTTTTTAGCTTGGAACGTTTTAAAACCAGTGTTATCTGGCCGCTATAAATGTCCAAAATCGTTATCGGCTCTGGTCTGTTACTTGGCAGTAGTTGTTTGCTGGTGATCAAAAGAACCTAGTCCCTGTGACACATACACTATATTAATTCCACTTTATTAATCACAACCACATACACTGACTGGAAACACCTATTATATATATTTTTTGTCTGCCACAACCTTAAAAATTTCTTATATTTATGCTTTACATTTTGTTCATTTAAATTTACAACATAAATTTTACTTTTGTGTTCATTAAATCAGTTTACATAAGACACTTTTGGTCCATTATTATTACCTGTTTGCTTGGAAATGTGCTACCATCATGTAGCTACCAGCTACATGATGCATATCTTGTTCTTTTTGATAGCACATTTCCTATCTGCACCCCTGTGTGTTGTAAAGCAATGTTGTAACAGACAATTTTATCTATTAATGAAGTTGTATATTATGTTTTAGGGTGAACCACCGCTTGTGGGTCCCTGACAACATATTAATCTTTACATTTACGTTGCATTTTCCCTTATTTCCAGCTATTACCATCCAGTGGGCTGTGGCGTCCAGGCGCACGTCAGGAATGGGAATGGGAGTAGCGGGTCCTCTTCTACTCTTCTCCTCATGCTCCTAAGCGACTGTTGAACTTGGTCGACCTCTCTTGTGCTCCAGGTCCTCCCCAGTTTGCACAGGTTTTCTGCAACGTAGGACTTGAACGTGTGCAGCTTCATCTGTTCCACTTTCCTCAGACCATTCTCAGTGCAATCTCTTCTGTAGAGCAGCCAGGTGGTCACAATCATCATGTCGATGAAGTGAAACACCAGCCGGTGGTCTACCAGTGGTCGGATTTTGTAGAGTAGATCTGGACTTCCTGTTAGCCCTGCCTCATTGTCATTGAAGTGCAGGGCTTTCATGATGGCTTCCCACCTGTTCAAATTCATGGTGTCAGCTACTTGGTGCACTCGAGTGGCCTTGTTCCAAAACATGCGTGTGGCTGGTAAACCAAACAGCGACATGTAGATCACAGTACCTATGAACTGCTCCAGTTCCTTAGTGCTTATGTTTAGAGGCTTGTTTGGGTTGCACTTTATGCAATCACTGACAGGATGTCTTCTGACTAAAACATCTTGAAGTAATGAAGGGGGGAAAAAACATCTTCAGATCTTGGGAGGTTACCCTGCCATTCAGGATAGTCAGGGAAGTTTGCATTATGGGATGTTCTCCAACGGGGTAAGCCATTGTCAGAGCATGTCTTCATTTTTTTCCTCAGGCTCATCAGCTTGCCCATCTCCTTGAGAAAAAGGCAAGAAAAATAACATTTGAATTGATCTACTAATTGATCTATTATGCTTTTCTCCACCCATGCATACACAGGCATGCACACAGGCACAAACATGTACACACCCACACTCGTTATTGAACCCTGACTGACCCCGGACCTACTAATTGGCTCTCAAACCTGATTCTGGGGTCCACTCTTCTCCACTGTCACTCTCAAGCTCACTGTCCTCACTTTCGATTGGAATGTCCCTAACTCCTTCATTCTTGGACCCATAAAACGTTATTGCGTCCATTTCCTACAAGCATTAGTAGATAGATCAGAATGGAAGATAGAACAGAAAAAAACATTGAGTGTGTGGTGTTGATTATCCATTCAAGCACATCCCCAACCAGTTGCATTATACTGCCCAAACAAAAGTGCTACAACTGCATGATGTTGCCTTGAGGCAACAAACCTAAAAGTGCAGTTTTAGTATATAGAGGGAAATAAAAAACATATATTAACAATCAAATATGCTTCTTAACATATTCATGCACATTCACATATTTATTTTATCAAGTTTTTCGAATTTAAACATGTAGAAAAGTGATATTTATCATACCTTTTTCTGGCACTGTGTCACTTGTGACTCTGCTTCCTGAAAGGACTGCTCCACCCCCAGACAATTGCCCCCACCCAGTTCAGAACCCGATTTAATTGGACAGAAACATGTCTAGTAATGTTATAAAAAATAAATAAAAACATTAAAGGGCCAGTGTAAGGTCTTCAGGTTAACCACCTGAAGATCAATCACCAGAGCTGCAGCCAGGACATCAAGGTTCTGGTCTTTCTCTTTTGGTTGCCCAGTGGCACTGTATACCGTGTCATCGCCAGGGCATTTGACATGCCTCAATCAACGGTCTATGATGTGATCCACAGGGTGGCCAACCAGATCCTTCAGATGTGGAGCCAAATAATTTGTTTCCCTTCCCTGGAGGAACTGCCCCAAGTTGCAGCTGGATTTCAGTTGCTGGCTGGATCAGCTGCTTTCAGTAATGTTGTGGGAGCATCGAATCAAGCCCCTTTGTGAAAATACACAGTGTTATTTTAACAGGAAACTGTTTTATTCTATTCAAATGCAGCCTGTGTGTAATCACCTAGGCTTATTTATTGATTTGTTTGATCTGTGCACGATTCTCGTGTTCTTAAAAATAGCCCCCTGTACGTCCACCGCCTCTATCTCCCAAATGGACATGTCCTCCTTGGTGATGGTGGTTATCCTTGCCTCCGTCAGCCCATCACACTCCTGACCCCATACAGAGAGCCTGTAAGGAGCCCAGTGGAAGCTCGCTTCAACCGGCATCATGCAAGGGCACGATCTGTAATAGAGAGAGCGTTTGGCATGATGAAAGCAAGATGGCGATCCATTTTTTTTAAGGTACTGTAGGTGAGACCCACCTTTGCAGTCCAGGTGACTGCCTGTTGCGCTATCTTGCACAACATCTGTATCAGTGATGGTGATCTCTGGGAGCCAGTGGAAGAGGAGCCAGGGCCTGATGATGAGCAAGACCAGCATCACCAGCACCAACCTGATCAGCAGTGCGGAGAGGAGCTGCGTGGACGGATGGCAGCAGCACTTTCCACCCCAAGGGTCAGGCCACCAGCTCTTCAGGACCACGACTATTAATGTAATCTTTTCAAAAATCTGTGTTTTTCTATTTAAATAAACAACTAAATCCAATTAACATGTAAATATATAAGAAGAAATAGTTGCATATATGTATATACTGTATTCTTTGCAAATCTCTGGTTGTTTATATTTCTATTGTGTAAATGCGTTGTGTTCATAATTGTATGTTGATATGTATATAGTTCAAACTACACTTGTTCTCATAATAAACTTTTATTCAATTCAACTTAATTTATCGACAACTCTTTCTAAAGGTGTGTTCAGACCAAACGTGCGTCCACGCTCCTTCAGCCTCTAGTTGGACGCCAAACATTGCCGCTTCACACTCGCGAGAAACGCCTGTTTGCTGGCGCGTGAAGTTTTGCAAGCTTCATAATTAGGAGGCGTGTCATACAACTCAGGCCGAGCGCAAACCGCCATGATCAACTTCTCCTCCATGCTGCAGGTCAGGGGCACAACTACCCCCCTCCCACACACAAATACACACATGGCTCTTTGATGGTTGTTTCTTTTTTTTTAAAGAAAATAAATACCCTCTGAATTGACTTTATTTTAACAAAAATGTCACTATTTCACACAATATGGAGTTTGTTATCACAAAAAAACAATCACACGGCCCGATTAAGCTTCTGTTGCTTCATTCACGTAACTTTTCCTCCTCTCCCTCTCTCTCCCTCGCGCAAGAGGGGAGAAAACAACGCAAGCGTCAACGCGATCTCCTCTGTAACCGTGTTTATTATTTCATTAGGACTTTTATTTCTCAAACTTGTTGCCTTATGCTCACTTTGAGCTCCTCGTGAGGGGTGGAGATGACAGTCCCTCTGCACTCCTCTCTGCCCCACTCCAGCAGTGACTTTTGTTTCGCAAAATAAGCATGCACAACTAAAGTGACGCCCGTCCCCCAAAGAGGAATAAAAAAAAACACTTCACCACCGCGAACCTGTTCATATCGTTCACTGTAAAGACTCGTTCAAAAGAGCCGGATCGTTCACGACCGACACACATAGACTGTTAAAAAGAACACATCACTATTGGCGCCCCTATGAAAGGCATATATTGCGTATGCCCTTTTTGCTCCACTGCTGCAGGTAACAGGTGACGCTTGTGCTCACTATTTGAGCCCAGTCCCTGATTGGTTAACAAGGCGTAAATGAACGCACGTGTAGATTGTGATTACTTGAGTGCATGAGCAGTGGGCGGGGCATCGCTGCTCTGTACCGCGCTGTTCTCACTGGTTTTGACGCGCGTTTATCCTCATCTGCTCGCATTTGCAACGCTTCATACGCGCGGACATCTTTGCTTACATTTCGACGCGCGTCGAAGCACGTCTACATAGGGTTAACATGGAAGTTGGTGGCGTGTCAGCGTTTGGTCTGTACGCACCATAATAGTTTCAGGAGTCTCTCCTCTCTCTCCTCATCTCGTTTTTCTCTTTCCTCTTCCTTCTTCTCTGCCTTCTGCATCAAGCTAACCAGGCTTTCTCGCCTCGGCCTCTTGGCTGCCATGCTGCTGCTACTGCCCTCTTCCTCCTCTGCCTTTTGTTGCACCGGGGCAGGGGGTCTTCCACAAATGTGGAAGGGCCTCCATGGATGAGGCATTCAGGCAGGGAGGCTGCACAGAAGGCCTGCTGCCTATCGCCTCATCCATGAAGGAGTACCACCTCCACGCCACAGCTGTAAGCTCCCCTCCTTCAGTGCCTGTCCCTGTCAGTGGCTGTCTGAGCTCCTTCAGTGAGTTTTGTATAACTATGTGCGTCACCTTATATCCATTACACACAAAGCTTAAAAAAAAAAACCTTGTAGGTCTTCTTGAGGTTTTCCCACTTCTTAGCCGCTCTGGCGGGGCTCACCAGGCGGCTCCGCCCCATTTCCTTTACTATCGCCCAACAACAATGATACATAAACTGCAATGTAATACTAGTAAACGTTTTTACATAACTAATCATTCATAATGGCCGTACTCCGATCCAGCCGCGGCAGCAAAACGCCGGCCTGAGAACAGGCGGTCGTTCTGCATCTGCAGACGGATCAAGTGGTCCACATCCATATCAGTCCCTTTAAAAATATTAAACACACAATAAATGCTATAGCTATAACGCAAGTACATAAAAAAAATTGACTAACCACCAGTGACCCGTTTTGTAGCGTTAGCCTAAAGCAGTTGTAGCTAGAGAGATATTAGCATTTTCACGGCATAACATTAGTACGCTGGTTCGCATAAAAAGGCGATCGCTATTGTAACTTCAAATGTGTATTTGGCGACTTATCATCAACAATATAACTGTTTACACATTACATATCTATGATGATTAAATACTTACATTTATAGCTCATGTCCCGCTCCTCGTCCAACTCATTCATTTGTGCCATTTTTTCTTCTGCCCGCAATGCATTGTGGTCTATATTGAACTGTTTAGTGACCATCGATTCTCACAACTTTTTGAGATGCATTGTGGGAAATTTTGAATGCACTACTTTTTTCTCTCTGGACATTCGGGCACCGAAATGGTGTATCCAGGGGTTAAAGTGGATTTGGGAGGTGGGGGAACTCTAACCTTTAACAAGCATAGGAATCCCGCTACATTTTATATTTTTTATGTACTTAGGTACTGACATGTAGTGATGGGTTCTGAACAGATACTGCACAATACAAGGTATTTGATACTGTAATTATTTTATTTTCCAATATTTTTTAATACCTTGAATTATTTTTAGATATCCTTTAGGTTTTAACAATCATAATGATTGGAGGTCTATGTGATTTACTAAATGAACAAATTCTGCTTTTGCCAGATCCACTCTTTTGGGTTCTTCTTAGATAGGACTGCAGAGCACCATGCCTGCCCAGAGTGGAGCTTAATAGATTATAGAAACAAATAAAATGTCAGGATCCACTTATTCAAAGAAGGCCCAACCAAAGAAATGAACATGTGTGCTGAAACATTACTTATTAACAATTTTGGCTTGTTATTATGTTCTTTATTTAAGAAAATCCTCTTTCACAGTCAGTGGTGCTTACAGCAGGGCTCTTGCAGGCTGGTCAGGGTCAGCCTCCCACCACCAAACGTATTCATATTTTTGGGATAAATAAATGAAATTTTAATTATCATCACTGCTTGAACAGAATAGAATTGGGCCTAAACATAAAAGTTATATTATATTCCAGCATTTTAAGGCTTTGGAGGGAAAAAAGAAAAAAACACAGCAATAGATTAATACAGAATAATAAAGAGCCTAATAATAAACTAGGACTACTCAGAACTAAACCAGGATTACGCCAGGGCAAAAACATGCAATATCAGGACTAAGGCAGGACTAAATCACATCTAAACCAGGCCAAGGCCTAATACAGAATGAGACCAGTACATCTCAAACAACATGACTAACTCCTGCTCAGCCACTGCTCCTCAGCACTGAGCAGACAGACCATGGAAATAATAAATAAGGGCGGACCAAACGCTGTTCTGTCCAGACCTCGCGCTTTACGAAAAACTCAGTAAATGAAGCGCTCCTTGGAGATGGCGCGCTCATCCACATATTCAGCTTCAGCCTCGTTTACCAGGTTAACTTTGCAAAGAGCATCTCTGCGCTTGTACATTTCCCACAAACACGTATTGAATGAAGTCAGAGCAGAAAGGAAGAAAAATGCACCTGTCAAATGAATGATTCAGATGTTATTTAGTAAAGTTAGAGCCCAGGGAGCGAGCGTGTTGACCGGTTAAACACGAGTGCTGGTGGTGCAGAGCAGTTTTCCAAAACTCACGTTCCATCAGCTTTATCGTCCGCTTTACAAACATCCACAGCTGAACTGGTGTTCCTTACCTTAAAGTCGCTGGTTAAGCCCTTGCACCGGCAGGAACACACGCTGCACCTGACGCGGAACGCGAGTCCTGCTTCTGCATGGGATAATCCGAGCAAACACGATTCATACTGTCCTTGTGCTGCGGTTTGATCAAATCTGTCAGTCCGTCCAACGATAAGCCTCCTGTTTTCTCAGTTTAGCGTTAGACCGTTTAACAGAGCCATGTTTTCATTTGAGCCCGCGCTAGGAGATGATGGTCCGGAGCCGGAGGCACACTGCTACGCAAAGTGCCGCGATCTTGCTGTGGAGCTACGCGAATGCGGCGCGGATAATGCCGGAAAAAATATAATTTTTATGGAAAATGAGGTCAGATTATATTTTTTGGCCCCGGGACGCATATTGAGTAGGCCCAACCTAGTACTTTTATTGCATTGATTTATCTCACAGGCAGAATTTCGTATGTGCGTGAAAATGACAAAGTTGCAATCATTAACTTTTTTTTCTTTTTTTTTTTGCCATGCGAAGGTGGGGAACGCCGTTCCCGACCGTTCCCGCCCACTTTAACCCCTGGGTGTATCCACTATATAGAGCACTATAAAGGGAATAGTGTGGACATTCGGATACAGCCTGTGTGTGGGAAAAATATTTGAATATTTGAAAAATGCACCTAAGGAGGTGTTTCCCGGAGGAGCTTGGGACATGTGGGAGTGGGTGATGTTTGAGTGTGTATGAGGCATCAAAGCAGAAGTGCTAAGTAACTCATGCCCCTAGAGGCCATAAGCGATAAGCGCCACTGCAGGTGTCGTAGCATGTTGTGTTTTTTACTCATTAATTGTCTGTGAGAGTAAATACTACGCTGACAGAAAAACACAAAGGGAGAGAGGGATATTGTTCATCCAATTACACAATGGAGATCATTTTTTCACTCAAACTTGGCTGTAAATACTGTTTAAGTGGTGCTAGCCCACAGTTAGCTTTGCCCGTTAGCTTCTTCTTCGTGATTCCATTAGTGTCTATTGGTGACTCCGAAGCCGGTGGCAGTCAAGTTGCAAGTGTGGTTTTATGGCCAGAGACACCAGGGGGAGATGAATCATCCCATTAACACTTGTATATTCTCTAAACAACTCGTGTTCCACTCTTTGTATAGATTATATATTTGCCTATATTTGCCCGGAGCTTGAGATAGAGCTTGCGAACGACAATCGCACTCTATCTCTCGTGTATTGTAATCCATCTCTTGTGGTCGTGACCGCTCCATCAAACAACCTCAAGTCCAGCCGTACCATCTCTGAGGCTGGTGTCGACTTTGCCCACTACCTGCCATCCGTCTGTAGCCGCTAGCCAGAGGTTTGTGTCCTGGACTTCTAACCTCGCGGTGATTTTCCAGTGAACCTCCAAGATCACCTGCGGCAGGACTTAGCCTGGCGAAAACGCGACAAAAAATAGACAATAACACAACAACAAAGCAATGAAAAAGCAACCAAAAGCCACAAAAACATGATGAAAACACACAAAAAGTGACAAAAACACAATGAAAACACAACAAAGCAATAAAAAGCGATGAAAAAGCAACAAAAAAGCCACAAAAAGTGACTAAAAGTCACAATCACATGTGTAGGTCTTAGCTTTCAAATGAGTCGTTGCTCTCCAGTCAAGAAGCTTTTAGATTTGGGTAAAGCCAAAATGGAGAAAATGCACTCGGTTCAGACAGGTGGTAAGAGGTTAAAATATGTAAAATTGTGGAAGTGTTGCATTTATGCTCATTTGGGCCAGGCTGGTCAGCGTCCAGGGCCGTTTTTCAGTCACAGTTCGCCCCTGATTATAGGGATAAATTTAACCATAGAGTCTGATCACTATATACAGTGCCTTGCGAAAGTATTCGGCCCCCTTGAACTTTTCGACCTTTTGCCACAGGCATCAAACATAAAGATATAAAACTGTAATTTTTTGTGAAGAATCAACAACAAGTGGGACACAATCATGAAGTGAAACTAAATTTATTGGATATTTCAAACTTTGTTAACAAATAAAAAACTGAAAAATTGGGCATGCAACATTATTCAGCCCCTTTACTTTCAGTGCCGCAAACTCTCTCCAGAAGTTCAGTGAGGATCTCTGAATGATCCAATGTTGACCTAAATGACTAATGATGATAAATAGAATCCACCTGTGTGTAAGCAAGTCTCCGTATAAATCAATGGCCGCTGACTGCTCTGCTTTGTGACTGCGACACTGGAGGCCGCCATTGCTCCACCATTGCTGTAGTACCTCCATATGGCCGCTATTCCCCCATTGGAATGCATTGGACTTTAGACACGTTAAAAACAACTTTAATGCCCGGTGCCTAATGTTTTAGAAGTGGCTAGAGCTAGATATTCCTCCTGTGATTACGCTGGGTTAAAAACAATATGGGGCACCGGGCTGGTTATGGTAGTATAAATGTTAGAAATCTTGCATAATTAATGAGGGCCTGACTTTGATTGACAGGCCGTTTACGTCGCTGCCTGGCCCATCGGCTAGGCTAATAGCTCGCTGCGCAGCCGCATGGTGCTAGCAGAGGCTATCTGGGCCTGAGTTCAACGTGCTGTCTTCGACCTTGGCTTGGCTTGGCTTGGCTTGGCTTTTCAGGGAAAATGCCTTTTTGCTGTGCTGTTGTATGTACCAATAAAGCCTACAAAAAATGTGGCATCAGTTTTTTCCGGTAAAGTACTTCTTTTTTTTCCCCATCAAATTATTTTCTCTTAGTAATTGTAACCAGAAATGTGCTGATGCTAACCATGAAAAAATGGTCAATTGAAAATATTTCTATATTGTCTACGTACTTCATATACCTATGTAATATACTTCATGACCTGTATTAGTTTATTAGTTATTTAGGTTTATATGACCGTGGTTTTCCAAATCGTTTCGCTAGCGCATGCAGAAAATTAAGTTGTGTAGAGATATGAAGGTTGCGTCAATATGACAAAACCTCATTTACTTTCAATTAACAGAGCCATGAATGTTATGTTTTAGATGCCATAAGTACATGATTGATGTTGGAATTACTAATCGAGGTTTATGCGTAATGCTGCTGGCATATGGGCTTGGTTCGGTGAGAATCTAGAATCCACACCCGGAGACGCTCTGCTCTTCTCTATTTTTTAGGACATTTTATGACAATGTCATTTTGGCAAGGGAGCTTAACCTCTTAACCCTCACCTGAACCGAGCAAAAGGAAACATCAAAAGAGTGACAAAAAAGCGATGAAAAGGCAACAAAAACACGACATAAAATTCGCTGAATATCATATAGGCTACTGGTAAGCTACGTTTTTGTAGCATGCGAAGTTTTACTGGTTGTCTAAAGTAAGCATAAATTAAAACTGTCTTTTGTCTATGAATTTACACTAATATCTAAAAAAAAAGTGCAGTTTTCCTTTAGGTGATCCAGACCAGCTGGACCAGTGGGTGCTAAAGATGGGCAGACTGAATTGGACGCCTAACTCCTTTAGTCGTCTGTGCAGTGAGCACTTTGAGAGCGACTGTTTCACCAAAGACTTGGGGGTACCCAGACTACACACACGCCTTATGAATACATGTTTCCTTTTATTCATTGGACTAAAATGATCAGACTAATATAACTGAAAATATTTCTCTGAACATGGGCTGCAACTTTCGATTTTTTAGTAATCGATTAATCATTTGGTTATTTACTTATTACTTATTACTATACTTACTTATTTTACTTATCTATTAATGAAGTAATCAGATATAAATATTTTACTTGTATGTCAACGTATTTAGACGTGTAGCCTCTTTAGTTTATTTGGTAGTTACAGTATATAGACATTTAGAACAAACATGAGATGATACCGTGGTGGATAGCAATTTGTTTTGGGCACATAGTGCAGATGCCGCTGACATGTAGGACAGAGATGGACAAAAACAACAATTAGTACAAATTATTATAAATGGATATTAAATAATAAAGTGCAGTGCCCTTTTGCGTTATCTGATAATCACCTCTCATTGCTGAGTTTCTTCTTGCTTGAGCCATGTTAATATAGCAAATCATCAACTTAATCGATATAATCAATAAATTGTTGCAGCCGTACTCTGTAACTTAAACTTAAGTGTGTATTATAATGTACATTTTATGGAATGTATTTTAATAATTTTTGTATTTATTGTTGTTTTTTCCATAGGGGAGGACCGTCTTGACCAGCACCGCTGTGCCTACTATTTTCTCCTTTACAGAGGAAAAAATGCCAGACCAAAGACGACCGGTAGGTAGCCCAAAGCAGGTAAGTGCCACTGGAAATGTTGCAGATGGGGAAAACAACAGTACTGTGTGTGTCAATTTGTCTGACAGTGTTGTTAGTCCACTTGTTTGTGATGATGTCAGTTGTTGTGAAGAAGTTGTATGTAGTAGTAGTAGTAGCAGCATTCCTGCTGAGGACACACACGCGAAAAGGGTGGATCACGCCTATTCTAAGAACATAGTTGCGAGTGAATGTGATCATACCTACTGTATTTCGGAGTCTCCCCAGAAAAATCAAAAAGAAAGGTGTGGAATTTGGAAACAAATTCAGTCAGGACCACTTGGAGCTCTTCTTTGCTGCCATTCGAGCACGGGGGGGGGTTAAATGACAACCCCAACGTTAGTCAGTTTCGAGCGGCAAACAAGCGCCTTCTTGTGCGGCATCAAGTAAAAACTGGTACAGGAAACTGTCTTCTTCTTGACAACACACCTGTTCTTGATTTAACACCTGCAAATGTAAACCTTGTACGTAGGATGGATCTGCAACCAGTTGAAGTACATGCACCGGAAGACGACACCATCTGTGGCTTGCCAAATGTTGACCAACTGTCAGATTACAAGGAAGCAGCTGTTGCGTACATATCAGGATTTGTTGTCAAGAAAATGAAAAACAGTCTTACCTGCATGACTTGTATAACAGCTCTCACTTCAGAGAACACAGTGCATCCTTTTACTGCAATCAAGGACAGAGGTGGCCTTCAAAAACCATCTCAAGACATTGTTTCAATCTGTCAGGCAACCGAGAGATGCTTTGTGCACATTTTGAAACGCAATGGTGGAAAACCACCAGTGGGAAAGGGAGTAAGAGCAGCAATTGTCACACAGGTTCTCATGGACAGTGTCGACAAGAACCTCTTTCCACAGTTGCACAGCCACATGTTTGACATGAGTGTTGAAGACAATCATCTCCATGTACTTGTGAAGATGGCTAGCTCATGGTACTGCAAAGTACGTCTGAACCACGTAGCCAGGCAACATACTGATAAAATAAAAAATGGAAAAATGCTTCGAAAAAAGCTAACCAAAACAATCAATTTTTATGGAGAATGATTTGTCTGCTGCATTGTGTGTGTTTAGTATTTGTTCTTGTGTGTCCTTGGTTGGGTATCGGTTGGTTGTCATTTCTTCTTATTTGGAGCCTGCATGGACGGGGCCCAAGTCATTTCGAGTGTGTCCTTGGTTGGGTATCGTTGGTTGTCATTTCTTATTTGGAGCCTGTTTGGAGGGGCCCCAAGTCATTTCGAGTGTGTCCTTGGTTGGGTATCGGTTGGTTGTCATTTCTTCTTATTTGGAGCCTGCATGGACGGGGCCCAAGTCATTTCGAGTGTGTCCTTGGTTGGTATCGGTTGGTTGTCATTTCTTCTTATTTGGAGCCTGCATGGACGGGGCCCAAGTCATTTCGAGTGTGTCCTTGGTTGGGTATCGGTTGGTTGTCATTTCTTCTTATTTGGAGCCTGCTTGGAGGGGCCCAGTCATTTCGAGTGTGTCCTTGGTTGGGTATCGGTTGGTTGTCATTTTTCTTATTTGAGCCTGCTGGAGGGCCTAGTCATTTCGAGTGTGTCCTTGGTTGGGTATCGGTTGGTTGTCATTTCTTCTTATTTGGAGCCTGCATGGACGGGCCCTAGTCATTTCGAGTGCGTCCTTGGTTGGGTATCGGTTGGTTGTCATTTCTTCTTATTTGGAGCCTGCTTGGAGGGGCCCTAGTCATTTCGAGTGCGTCCTTGGTTGGGTATCGGTTGGTTGTCATTTCTTCTTATTTGGAGCCGGCATGGACGGGGCCCAAGTCATTTCGAGTGTGTCCTTGGTTGGGTATCGGTTGGTTGTCATTTCTTATTTGGAGCCTGTTGGAGGGCCCAAGTCATTTCGAGTGTGTCCTTGGTTGGGTATCGGTTGGTTGTCATTTCTTCTTATTTGGAGCCTGTTTGGAGGGGCCCTAGTCATTTCGAGTGCGTCCTTGGTTGGGTATCGGTTGGTTGTCATTTCTTCTTATTTGGAGCCGGCATGGACGGGGCCCAAGTCATTTCGAGTGTGTCCTTGGTTGGGTATCGGTTGGTTGTCATTTCTTCTTATTTGGAGCCTGCTTGGAGGGGCCCCAAGTCATTTCGAGTTTGTCCTTGGTTGGGTATCGGTTGGTTGTCATTTCTTATTTGGAGCCTGTTTGGAGGGGCCCAAGTCATTTCGAGTGTGTCCTTGGTTGGGTATCGGTTGGTTGTCATTTCTTCTTATTTGGAGCCTGTTTGGAGGGGCCCCAAGTCATTTCGAGTGTGTCCTTGGTTGGGTATCGGTTGGTTGTCATTTCTTCTTATTTGGAGCCTGCTTGGAGGGGCCCTAGTCATTTCGAGTGTGTCCTTGGTTGGGTATCGGTTGGTTGTCATTTCTTCTTATTTGGAGCCTGCTTGGAGGGCCCTAGTCATTTCAGTGGTCCTTGGTTGGGTATCGGTTGGTTGTCATTTCTTCTTATTTGGAGCCTGCATGGACGGGCCCAAGTCATTTCGAGTGTGTCCTTGGTTGGGTATCGGTTGGTTTCATTTCTTATTTGGAGCCTGTTGGAGGGGCCCAAGTCATTTCGAGTGTGTCCTTGGTTGGGTATCGGTTGGCTGTCATTTCTTCTTATTTGGAGCCTGCATGGACGGGGCCCAAGTCATTTCGAGTGTGTCCTTGGTTGGGTATCGGTTGGTTGTCATTTCTTCTTATTTGGAGCCTGCATGGACGGGGCCCAAGTCATTTCGAGTGTGTCCTTGGTTGGGTATCGGTTGGTTGTCATTTCAAACGTGTGTATCATCAGGAGTACTGCTTTTTTGTCAGTCTATTGTCTGTGTATGTTTCTCTGATGTTGTCAGTATCTCATAGAGTCTGCTGGAACGGGACCTGTGAGTCTACTGTCTGTAGTTTTTTCTGATGTCAGTATCTCATAGAGTCTGCTGGAACGGGACCTGTGAGTCTACTGTCTGTATGTTTTTCTGATGTCAGTATCTCATAGAGTCTGCTGGAACGGGACCTGTGAGTCTACTGTCTGTATGTTTTTCTGATGTCAGTATCTCATAGAGTCTGCTTGAACGGGACCTACAAATATTGACTTTTTGTTGTTGTGAAATTCATCTGCACATTTTCATTGTTGTTGAATTTTGTAGATAGTTTAATATGTTTTCAATTAAAAAAAAATGATCTTCAGTACCAAAAATGATAATACTGAACCTCTTAACCCACCCCCAAAAACTGAGCTCATTTTCTCCATTTTAGCTTGACCCAACTCTAAAAGCTTCTTGGTGAGCTAACAGCCTATAGTCCAGAGTAGCGACTCATTTTAAAGCTAAGACTCACAAAACTGACTCAAACTTATATTTTTCCTTGTGTTGTTGCCGTATTGTCACTTTTTCACATTCATTTTTTTCTAATGTTTGTCACTTTAATTTGCGCGTTTGTGTGACTTTTTAATTACATTTTTGTCTACTTTTGTTGCACTTTTTCTCTGCTCTTTAGTGGCTCTTTGTCCAATTTTGCCACTTGTGTTGCACTTTCGTAGCTTTTTTGTCCCTTTTTTTGCGTTTGTCATTTTCCTTTTGCCTTCTTGTTGGTCTTTTGACAAATGAAGCTTAAGCGCAAATTCAACCTGGAGACGTACCTGCAGCCTTCACTCATCTCTCACGGGGCCTTCACCAGCATCAATCAATGCCCCATCGCAAGCGCGCTTTCGCATCAGCAATCAGTGCAGCGCTGTCCCGCTCAGCCATTCACAGTCCAGGATCCCCTTCATAAGCTCCCCGGTCAATCACTCGGAGTTTCACAGCGTGCAGCGACCCTCCTCCGCCCCTTCTCCTCCCGGGCTTCGCCCATTGCATCTACGTGCATCGGGTCCCGTTATACCACCACCAGGTCCAGGCTCCGGGGAAGATGCTGGCCATCATCATCAACACCAGGCAGTCCGTATCGTTCGGCCATCTTCCGCCCGGGGTCTGAGCCCCAAATCTCAATTGAGCCCAATCTCAATTAAGTTCAATAAAACGTCTAACGCAACACGTCTCTGAGTCTTTTCAGGTTGAATTGCTCTTTTGTGTGTGTGAGTGCGTGTGTGTTCTGGCATAGTCATTCTCGTTTTCTTGTTTGACGCTGTTTTTGTGGCCATACCACCTTACCAGCTTTTGCTATGCCCGATCCCGTCAGACCAGAAAATCTGTTTGGTTCAGGTGGGGGTTAGGAGGTTAAAAATCTATCAAAACAAGTTACCTTTTATTCTTTAATACTGTTACACTATAGTGGGTCTTCTTTGTATATAGTTATTTATTTTTACTAGGAAAGCTTTGTTTATGGTCTTTTTTAGGTGTTTAACACATTTTGTAAAACTCACAAAAAAATATATACATAAAACAAAAACTCTACTATAAAAATGTTATGTTCATAATATTTAAATGCAGTACCACAGGCGTGTTCCAGTCTATTTTTGCTGCTCAGTTTGTTTCATGTTAAGTTTGCCCACTGTAGTTTCCATTCATGTTTAATGTCATTTGTCTTGTGGCGTGTTTTTTTTCCCCTTATGTTTTGTTCTTGAGTGTAATTTTATTTATTTTTTTCCTTATGTTGTTCTTTAATGTTGATTTAATTTCAAATTATTTGTCTCGTCTTTTATGTTCCCACTCGAGGTCTGCACCTTGTCGTGGTGAGTGGGCTTGCAACTAAGCCAGGCCAAATAGCATTTAAGTGGTTGCATTTTAATTTAAAATATCCAGTGCACTTTCAGACAGTATTTTATGTAATCTCTCACATACAACTATTCATGACCACTTACAATACTCTAATACAATACACTTACAATTTTCGAATTTTTGGAGTACTTTATGGTTTGATTTGTTGTTGTATGCTATGAGTTGTACTTCTTCTTTCATTTCAGCATTGCGGTGTGGAAATATGTTTTGTCTTTAAAGCATGAAATGGTGTCACACCTCCAGAAGAAGAAAAACAACTTTAGTGCCTTTCACATAGTCACAAAGTGCTTTACATGAGACAATTAGACATTCACTCCACACTCGGTGGTGTTCAGTTTTCCCTTCAGATTGGGGTGAAGAGATTAAGAGTTGATTACTATACACATTGAATTTACTTTATGTGAACACCAATTGGGTGCAAGATACTTAACTTTAACATGTTCTACACTTCATGGAAATTCTGAAATATAATCAGATGGAGGCTGAAACAAACCAAAATTAGAAAGGTCTATGCTGTTGTGTTAATATTTCAGTGACTTCAGTGAAAAAACGTAACTTGCGTATGCGTAATTCAATTTTTACTTTTTGCTCTATGAAGCTAGTGCGCAGATTCAACCTGGAAGATCTACCAGCTGCATTCATTCATCCCCTTATAACTGCCAGCTCCGCCTTGACGTCAGCCAATCATCAGTGTCTCATTCCTGCTCCAGCCACTCATCGCCCAGGATCCCCTTAAATTCCCTGGTCAATCACTCAGCCGTTTCCCAGCCATGCTGCAACCTGGCCTCTCCTCTGATCTGCTTGTCGTCGACTGGCCGGGTCGTCTTCTACCACCACCAGTGGCCAGACTTCGGGGACAATTCTGGCAGTCATTCATCGACGCTGTGCATTTCATGTCGTTATTTAAATGTTACGCTGGGGTCTCAGCCCCAATGTTGATTCATGTTGAATAAACTCTCCTAACGCATTCTGAGTCTTTTAAGTTTGAAATATCAGTTAGACTTTTGAATAATGTATGAAAAATATTTGTAATTACAAAATTTAAGTTTTTAAAAATGTTTTCCTTGTCTGTTTGACCACTAGTAACAATTTACTGCTGATATGTATTAATTCCTCTTCATAATGTTTCTCAAAAGACATTCAATGATTTGGCTAATACAACTTTTTTTTTTATTCTCAATTTAAAGCTTTATTGGGTATGTTATGTGTTACAATTACAGGTGGGTAAAAATAATGAATAGAATATGATTTAGACTAAAAAAAAATATATTGATATATACTTACATTAGACACTGAAGAAAAAGATTTAATAAACTATATTTGTGATAATCTATATCAAATAAAACTCTATAAAGGGCTTTACATACTGGAATGTATCACAAAGTTCGATAGTCAACTTGTGTTGTAAAGTCACATTTAACAATTTTCTTCAGGGTTTTAGAATATAAAGTACTATGGACTTTATATTATAAAACCCTGAAGAAAATTGTTAAATGTTACATTAAACTACAAGGTCATTTATCAAGGCAATTGCTAAATAGTGCAAGTAATTATTCTAACCTTAACCTATTATCAATTCAAAGATGTCTGAGGATCAGTATTATTTGTTATGATAATGAAGCATATGTTTGCGTGAGAAACAGAAATGCGTTCACAATCTTTAACAACTTTTATTAAAAAAAATATATGAAAAAAAATACTTAAAAAGTCATTTCAAAAAGGGAAAAAAAAGGGGGAAAAGGTGCTCCTCACTTCACTCCAAGCTCTCCGCCCTTGGCTGTATCACGATATTGGCGACAGCCATGCACTGCATACTCCCCTGAGAGCTGCAGAGGTGTGAGGAAAAGGCCGCAAGATTGTCAAAAGGCATAACTACATTTATTATAAAACAACATTAGACACAACAGTAGGTGCTTTTTTAAATACAAAAGGCCAAAAAGCCAGCTTCAAAGGCAGTGACAATGACCAGCATGTCAAGGCGTTTGGAGCAGGTCTTTAAGACAGACTACTAAATTATTTATGAAAAGGTCATAACCCCTAGGGGAGAAATGAACTTTATCTATAAAAAGCTCCTCATTGTCATGTCTAATGTTGTGGTGTGCAACAGTCACACCACCAATGTTCATAATAAATGTTGCCATGACACTATTGACAAACTTGCGGGCCTTCTCAAGCTTTACCGGATTAGCTCCAGCTCTATACCCGCGCCGCTGGGGTATAGCAGATAAAATAATCTGCATCCCAGGGTGCAGGCGATGGAGCTGGCGCAAGTCCTCCTTCATCACATTGACAAGTTTGACACTGGGCAAAAAGCCCAGGTCATTCCCGCCGCAGTGAATCAGGAGGACATCCGGCAAAGCTCGTCCTCGCAGGGATTGGTTGAAAAAGGGGACCAGCCCCTCCCAACGAAGGCCACCCCAGCCAAACCACAGAACTCGAGCATTGGAGAGGCTGAGGTGGTCCATCCCTCTCTCTACAGCTCTCTGGTTCGAACGCCGCACATGGCTGTCACCAATGATCCACACGATTTCTGCAAAACATTAAAAAAAGTTCTTTTTTAAAACACTAGCAAAATTAACTCACTTGATAACTCACTATTTTCATTCAGTGTAATTGTGTTACACTGACCAGATGCTTTACTTACTAGGCTTGGAGGCAGGCTGGTAGGCCAGGGCGGGCTCGAGGACAGGCTGGCGGCTTGGTCCAGCCTCAGCCTGCTGGGGCGGAGGGACCAGCTCAGGTCTGCAGGCAGTGTCTGAACAATCCAGATAACTTTGTTACTTTATCTGCACCCTTTTTTAATGCTAACAATATTGCCTATATTATCAATGACTGAAAGCATATAACAATGACCAGAGATGCTGTACTTACTATGGCTGGGGCCAGGCTGGTGGGCCAGGGCGGGCTCGAAGTCTGGCCCCAGCTGGCGGCTTGGTCCAGGCTCGGCTGAGCTCGGCTGGTGGACCAGCTCAGGTTCAGGGTCTGGACAAGAGTACTTCATTACCAATCTGTACCTTTTTTTAAATGAAGTATTGCTGTGCTCAGTGTAAGTTTACTTACTGTAATTGCCCTTATTTGGATTCATTTCTGGGGAGTAGAATTTAAATCATTATAAAATTACTATTACTGTATTAATCCATTCAGAGCAGCACACACGAGGCACCTTCATCCACACGCCTTCAACACACATACAGTGCACAGAAAGCACTTTTCATACAGGGAATTTAATACTTGACACATTATTACACACATGTAAACATATTGAGCTTACACTAGGCTAATAAACATCCTCCACTCGGATTTACATACATTTTGACAGCAATCTGTCTCGAGACTTTTTTTTATCCAATTATCTTCGATATCACGTTGTGATAATTCACTTTAAATTGCTGTATTTCGTTCGACTTTAATTATAGTAACACTACATTTTAATAATTATTTAAAGTTACGACTTCTTACCTTATTGATGATTTACAAAAAGGAGAGCCGTCAGAGCGTCGGAGGCGCACAGATGGCTGCAGCAGAATGATGCGGAGTTAGCCTTTAGCTTAGCTAGCCAAGTTTAGCATCAGAGCTAAAGGCGCGGGACCAGAGTGGGCGCGATTACAACAGAAATACACGCCCAGCGAGGGCCAAGCAGGGCCGGGTCTACAGTCAAGATCCCGCCCTTATGCCCTTTTTAGGAACATGCTTCGTCAGAGTTGGAGAGGAGGAGCCTGTAAATCCGCCATGATTTCCCCCTCGAACGTGGTCATTGTGGTAAACGGGGAGGAGTGAGGAGGAGCTGTCTATTATTTTTTACAGTCTATGGTATAAATGCACCTGCTCTGTGATAGTCTCAGAGGTCAGTTTAAAGCGCAGAGAGCATCATGAAGAACAAGGAACACACCATGCAGGTCCAAGATAAAGTTACAGTGGGCGTCATCTCGTTTTGTCGTCCTCATTCGCGCTTTTCATGAATCACGCAGCTGCGTGAAACATATTACATCTTATCGCCACAAGGTGGCAGGTTAAGTCCACTGTAGCTCTACCGGCGAATTAAACGCTTAGGTATAACACTGCGTGCAAACTTTCTCTGCCTAGTGAGATTGTGCTGACCGACTGGTTAGCGTTGCAGGTTATGACCCGGGGATCCGGGTTCGATTCTTGTCTGAGACAATTTTGGTTGCACACATTTTGGTTGCTTGTGTGCAATTACGTAACGTTATCAGCTTGTTATCTTCTTTACTTGTCAAAAGGAAATGTCATGTTGTAAAATTGGCTGTGTGTTCAAGGTCCGTGCATGTGCTGACCAATTGATTTAATTTTCCATGAGACGCGGGTGATCTCTGCTTTCGTGGCTTTGGGTCTATACGCTGCTTTCTCCAGCGTCTGTGTGGCGTATCACAATTGTCCAAGACTTTCGTTTGGACGATCGGGGTTCGAGCCCCGGCCAGTCCTAAATTTTTATTAGCAATATCGTGAGAATGTATTTTATGTTTCAATGTGTTGCTATTGAATGATATTTCAAAGTAAGAGCATAACAGAAACAGCAAGTTGCATTTTTATTCCTGCAGTTTGGTTGGTGCTGATTGTGGAGTTGAATTCCAATTGTATTTAAAGTTTACATGTTTATCAAGCTCCACGTGCACCGGTCTGCGCTACACTCACCTGAGAGAGAGAGAGAGAGAGAGAGAGAGAGAGAGAGAGAGGAGAGAGAGAGAGAGAGAGAGAGAGAGAGAGAGAGAGAGAGAGAGAGAGAGAGAGGAGAGAGAGAGAGAGAGAGAGAAAACTAAGAACTCTACAGACTCATCCATGAATATAATCAGCGCATCTCTAGCTTTAAGTCATTTTTTATTTGAGAACAATCCGACTCATATGTTGGGTTTATGGTTAGATAGAGTTACGCTGGGTTTGTGGAGTGAAAAGTAAACGATGCATCACACGCGCGGGGCGGCGTTACGTCGCCTTTTGTTGGCCTTTTCCTCATGTGTATGAGCTCATTACAAAAGCAGTACAAGAGAAGTCCTGCTAAAGTTTGGACTTAAGTGATGTCTGCAGTCTGAATCCCTCTCTCAGTGTGAGTTTGTATGTAAATGATCCCGCCCTACCCCCACCCCAACCTGTGAACACACTCTGGACACTTTCTGATGGAGAGAAAAGGCTCCTCACTTTACTGTTGTGACGCTTTTAAACACCCGTATTTGTAAACATAAAATACAAAGACATTATGAACGTGACCGGGACTCGTACCCCGCCCGTCCAATTTATGAGTTATTGACAAACCTGATACTCCACGCGGACGGTGCGTGATAGTGTCGACATGTTCTGTATAAAGGCTCGTCTACAGCATTTCCCTTTTACGTACTCCTTTACGTTTAAATTGCCTCTCCTAAACCGTGCAGAATAATAAAACAGACTGTTTTATTCACGTGTAGTCCACATGTTTTGTAGAAATGTGTAGCGCTGACACAGCGCCCCCCTCGTATCGTCAGGGCCGTGCATTGGAGGCGAGCCTCACTTCGGGACCATCAAAACGCGATTTAAAGTCAAATTAACAGGTTAAACAAATTGTTCTTATGCCTGATTCTTTATCCAGGTGATAGAAAACCAACAAAAAAACATTTACAATTGTATTTTACTTTTAGGGGGCGAAAAAGGCCCCGAATGGGACAGAGCGCTGAGTGAATGAGCCGAGCTCAAGTGTGTGAGAAAAAATAGCTTTATATCAAATAATTTAGATTTTATTTTAGCAGTTTTCAAAAGTCAGTTGAAATGAGTAGAACACTATTTTATTAATGTAGGAATATGGCCGTATTCAAAGAGAATGAGGAGATCAGGGCAGACTTAATGCACAGGCATTGTTCAAGTCTCTCCGTTCATTCATCACGCAAAACGTAAAATAATCATCGGCAAATATAAGGTTAAATGCCCTAACAGAAAGTTAGCTTGCTGTCTCTCTGGAGTTGAGAACGGGGAGAGACGAAGAAGACAAGGCGCTGAGAGAGAGGGAGAGGGAGGGGGGAAAGACACGTCTTTGGGTTTAAAATAAGTTCCAACACTACAGATCAATGATCACCAACTTGATTCTCCCCCGCGGCCGCACCTAACGCCGTTATTTTAAACGGCGTTATTCCAAACACTCAGGGTGCTGCTGGTCAGTTGATTTCATTTAATATGAGACGCGGGGGATCTCTGCTTTAGCGGGCTTTGATGCGCACAGAGAGTGAGGGTCTGTTTCTTCGACTTTGTAAGTGTAGCCTGTAAGGCTACTGCATGTGTCATTTCTGATGAATCAATCTTATGCACAGGGAACTGTGTTATGTATCATGATTGACTTTATGATCAGTTAAATCTATTTTGCACACATACAAAAATGAGCTTGAAATGAACAGGACTGGCGTGAGGGGCAGAGAACGCGCAACAATGAATGCGCGCACAGCGGCAATGAGTGGCAGCGACCGCCCCAACCCGACCCGCGATCATAGGAGAATTTTATGACGGTCTGGGCAGCAGGCCCTGCGGGGACCGCGGGGGAACCCGTAACCCGCGCATCAGGTGTGTTAATGCCCCCAGCCATGTGTGAAATCCTGTGTGTTTTACAATAGCGACCGTTTGACAAACAAGACTGTGCCACAACCCCCACCCCACCCAGTGACGTGCGGTGAGGTTTGTTGCTCACTTCGGGCCTATCAAAACACGGTTTAAAGTCAAAGGATTGACTCTGTAAAACACTGTACTAACTTACTGCACTGTATTGTAAGTACTGTAACAATACAATTGTATTTTACTGTATTACTTATTTTTACTTCTTATTTTTTAATAAAAACACTTCTTCTAAAAAATTTAAACTACACATGTTACATATAGCTACCATTAATTAGGAATTCTAAAACGCAAATGCACAGGAGTAGCAGATCATATGGCAAACATTTGCATTAACTTGCATATAAGGCATTTTAAATCTTATTTTATTTTAGGGGCAAAACAGCGTCCCGCACATACGCACGGCTCATTCACTCAGCGCTCTCTCCTATTAGATCCAGGGTTTTCTCCAGCGCCTGTGTGGCGTAGCAGGATTGTCCAAGACTTTAACTTGGGCCTGCCGTGTCTCGCCTTAAACCAGCGCACACCAGAGAGAGAGAGAGTGTGTGTGTGTGTGTGTGGGTGGGGGGATATGGCCGTATTTTTGACTTTCATAACCTAGTAGCCGTGACTACCCCCACCCCCACTACCCTTACGAGCCACTGCAGACGGAGAAAGGGTCGGTGGACTCTCAGAGCGGGGGATGAACAGGGAAAGTGTCTATGACAGGGAGTGGGACATACTGTTAAGAAGCCTCTATCGTTATCAGCTATTCTCCGGTCGGGTTTTATTTTGTGAGCAGACAACACGGGAGCCGTGCGCAATTACGCACGAGAGAGAGAGAGAGAGAGAGAGAGAGAGAGAGAGAGAGAGAGAGAGAGAGAGAGAGAGAGAGAGAGAGAGAGAGAGAGAGAGAGAGAGAGAGAGAGAGAGAGAGAGAGAAGCGCAAAAATAACACCGTGGAAATTAGTGATAGTATCTTTAGTATCTTTGCCCAATTTGTGGTACAATACGGTAATTCTGCAGGCCTTCTAGTGGTTATACGGCATATACTGTACCTGCGTATCACGTAGACTATAGACCACTGGCTGGGGGGGGGCACAAGCATCTTGGGGACGGGCACGGCCCCCTATGGCCCTATCCTGTTCTTTCAACGAGAGCCTCCAAATTCCCCGCCAACGCCCAGATGTGAGCTTGCGTCATTTTGGACCAGAAGACCATGCTAGACTCCACCAACAAAGCTTCGGCCAAGTTGGCAGATATGGATGCCTGCTCTTCAGGCACATTATCTCGGAGGAGAACTACCAGGCATGGACCAAAACTACAAATTGGGATGGATCCAGAGGCAAACTAGAACTGCCTCAAAATGTGAAGAGTTTTGTGCTTGGCACACTGAAGCGTCACTTTCCTGGCATGGACAGGCCAGAACTGAAAGAATGTGTGGACAAAATCAACGAATTTCTGCGTACAACACGCAGGAATGCCAAAGGATTGACTCTGTAAAACACTGTACAAACACTGTATTGGAAGTACTGTAACAATACAGTTGTAATACTACTTTATTATTTTTACTTACTCCTTATTTTGTAATTAAAAACACACTTCTTCTCAAAAGTTCCTTTCTGACTTCTTCTATGGGATAGAGAGGAGCGCTGCTGGCTGGAGCCGCTGTCAATGCATATACGCCGTTTTAAATCTTTATTTTATTTTAGGGAGTGAAAAGTGAAAAGAAAGCGACGCATCACACGCGCGGGGCAGCGTTACGTTGCCTTTTGTTGGCCTTTAAAAATGCAAACAAAGTTCATGCAAACATTAGCAGAGCAATAATTGCTTCAGTGAAGGAAAAACATGTGTAGCCTACAGTAACAGTCTGCAGCAAAGTATAAAATATTGAATGTTGTTTAACAGAGACATCAAACTGTTTATAGCGGTCATTGAGCTCAAATGTCTCTGTAGCAGCTCAAGTCACTGCAGTGACAATTACACAATTGACTCTAAAGTCAGACTGAACTGTTCTACTTTAAACTAAGCAGACATTCATCAGCCAACTCCATTATATTTGTAAAACACGGAGAAAGAAAGTTTTCCCCCATCATAAATTTGTATTAGCAATATCGTGAGAATGTGTTTTGCTAGTGTTGCTACTGAATGCTATTTCAAAGTAAGTGGTATAAGTGGTATAACTTTCAAATTGTTAGAATACTCATTTTGAGTAATTGTATTCGGTATAGTTACACTTCAAAAACGCCGCCGAGATCGGGAGCGACTGAGGCTGCGTCAGCCCTCGCTACAACAGCAGCGTCTAAGAGCGCCTTTTGAGTAGCAATTTCTATCTGAAATCTATCTGTCCTAAAGACAGAGGAGCCTGTGCTTTTCAACAGGAGTTTTCCTCTCATTCTGATCAGAGGAGCGAGGGGAGAAGCATCTGTGGCTGCCGCTAAACGCGTGGATGTGTGTCTGACAAATACATTTAAGTTTACGAGCTGATGTGCAGAGAGACAGAGAGACAGAGAGGCTGACGGGTAGTAGGATTTTTACACACACACCCTCCCCCCAGAAGCCCTGGAGCTGGGTCAAATGACCTTTAGGTCAGAGCTGGCGATTCTGATGGCTTCCATTGGCATCTATTCATTTGTTCCATTGACATAAGAAAAGCAGCCATCGATACCTGAACTACAGCAACGTGACTCTCACTTATTATGACGGCCCAGTATCGGCCGAACTACAGCATAATTACTTTAATGTAGGCTATGAGTGTCGGCTGAGAATCGCATGTTAGACTTTAAAGGAAAACAAGGCGGTGAACACATTGTGTCAAATAGCCTGGGCTTCATTTATTTAAATTCAAACAATGAACAACGTGAAACATTGGAACAAAACAAACACGAGTGTACACTGTATTCTGAATACTTTTACTTTGATTAGCAATATATAGGCTGTGTATAATTACAAAAATTTAAACTACACATGTTACATATAGCTACCATTAATTAGGAATTCTTAAACGCAAATGCACAGGAGTAGCAGATCATATGGCAAACATTTGCATTAACTTGCATATAAGGCATTTTAAATCTTTATTTTATTTTAGGGGCAAAACAGCGTCCCGCACATATGCACGGCTCATTCACTCAGCGCTCTCTCCTAACAGTTTACTACAATCTAGCAACTATTTTAAATGTGTTGGCCTAATTACTAAGTATTTTTTAGAAAAAATGTAAACGTCTACAAAATGTAATCAAAAGTACCATAACTTGTGCTTGAACCCGGGTTCCCTTGGACCGGAGTCTAGCGCCTTGTCATTGAGCTATAACGCCACAGAGAAGATGGCCGGTGAAGAAAGAAAGAGCCGAAAGCCAGTGTTCCTAACCCTCCTCACAAGTGCCACCTGGTGGTTGTTTGGGTCATTGCAGCGTCACTGGGGAAAAAGAAATAAAAGACGCGTGATGCACACGTGGGGCCACGTGTGCATCACGCGTGTAAGGCGACAAAACGAAATAGGGCCTACTGTATTGAGAAGTATAAAGCTGGATTAGGTTATAAAAACATTTCCAAAGCTTTGAACATATCTCAAAGTACAGTTGAATACATCATCCAGGAATAGAAAGAGTGTGGCATCACTGCAAACCTACCAAGACTCGGCCATCCTCCTAAACTTACTGACCGAACAAGGACCGCACTGACCAGAGCTGTTACCAAGAAGCCTATGATGACCCTGGATGAACTGCAGAGAGCTACAGCTCAGGTGGGGGAAACTGTACACAGGACAACTATTAGTCGTACACTGCACAAATCTGGCCTCATGGCAGAGTGGCATTTTTAAAAGAAAACCATAAGAAATACCGTTTTCTGTTTTGTAGAAGCCACATGGAGGCCACGTGGTGGCTTCTAGCAACTTCTAGGGACTTCTTATGGTTTTCTTTCAAAAATCGCTTGTTCTTGCCACTCTGCCATAAGGCCAGATTTGTGCAGTGTACGACTAATAGTTGTCCTGTGTACAGTTTCCCCCACCTGAGCTGTAGCTCTCTGCAGTTCATCATTTTTTATTTGTTAAAAAAGTTTGAAATATCCAATACATTTCGTTCCATTTCATGATTGTGTCCCACTTGTTGTTGATTATTCACAAAAAATTACAGTTTAATATCTTTATGTTTGATGCCTGAAATGTGGCAAAAGGTCGAAAAGTTCAAGGGGGCCGAATACTTTCGCAAGGCACTGTATGTGTTTATTTTTGAGCTTTCATCAACATTAATAGTATGTTTGTATTTTTATGATCAAAGTATCAAGTACTACTGTACCGTGCTGCTGAACACTTCCTGCTGAAAGACCAGTGGTTGTGGTGCCAGGACGGTGTAAGTAATCTGATATACACTGGAAAAAATGCCCGTCTTAAAACAAGTAAAAAAATACTTAATATAGGACATTTTGTCCTTGAAATGAGTTAAAAAATCTGCCAATGGAACTAGAACATTTTGACTTGGGGAAAAGTCTTAAAATAAGATATTCTGTCTAAGTGTTAAGGTGCTTGAAATAAGATAAAAAGTCTAATTTTCAGTCATCAACTACTTATTATAGGAGATATTCTCTCATAAATCAAGTCTCTGAAGCTCAAAATGCTTGCATTTCATCTCAAATCTAGCCTTTGATTTAATACCAATTCTTATTTATTTATTTCTTAGTGCAATGTAAAGCGTCTTTGAGTGTCCAGAAAAGCGCTATATAAAACCGATGTATTATTATTATTATTATTATTATTTCAAGTATATATAGTCTACTCCTTATGAGCATTAATTCTCCTAAATTAAGACCATATTTTCTTATAAAGCAGACTGCAATAAGATCAAATTACCTTAAAATAAGACAAAAAAGAAATGTACTAGGACACTTTATTATGAACAATTTCTGACATTCATACTGTTTTTCAGAAAGTGATAACTACAATGCAGTGAGGAAATATTAACCAGTTTGACAACTAACATTTTTTTCTGGTTTCTCTGTTGATGGAACCATCTCCATGGTTACACAGAGAAAACCGCCCTTGCAGGATTTCAAACTAGCAGACTGTTCTACAATTAATCATTCTCAAAAAAAGAATACACCCTTTTTTTACATTAAAGGTTCTATAATGCACTTTTTTAAAGGCCCTATACCCAATTATTTCATCACTTTCTTTGCTTACATTGTTTATACATTTTGAATTGTTAGTTGTGTCTAAACTTATTTGTTCTTTTCCAAACATTTTTCTAACATTCCAGTTCTATATTTTTTAAAGCGTCATAATTAGATGTATACAGGTGCTCGTCATATAATTAGAATATCATGAAAAAGTTCATTTATTGTTGTTGTCTATATATCATATGTCACTTTATTTTATCTTATTTATTTAATATTTTTCACGCATGCCCTTAATAGCCTTATAGTTTTCATATTTTTTAGCTTATTTTTTATCTTAACTGTGTTATATGTTCTATGTCGCACGTTTGCACCGAGAAAAATTCCTAGTTTGTGAACCTGTTCTCAAACCATGGCAATAAAACCCATTCTGATTCTGATTCTGATTATTTCTGTAATTCAACTTAAAATGTGAAACTAATATATGATATAGACTCATTACATGCAAAGTGACATGTCAAGCCTTTATTTGTTATCATTTTGAAGATTATGGCTTAGTCCATTTTCAAAATATTCTAATTTTATGAGATTTTAAATTGGGGTTTTTACAAGCTGAGCCATGATCCTCAAAATTATAACAAATAAAGGCTGTACATATCTCACTTTGCATGTAATGAGTCTATATCATATATTAGTTTCACAGTTTAAGTTGAATAACAGAAGTGAATGCACTTTTTCATGATATTCTAATTATATGACGAGCACCTGTAGCTTTTTTGACAATTAACTTAAGGTGAGAAAAAAAAATTACAACCTAAAACAAATAAGTTACAGAGCCCTTACAAAAAAAAAAAAGTTGAACTGTTTAACGGCTACATTTTCAAAGTCCTCAATTTGTTCTCTGAAGCAGGATTTATTGTCCCAAAAAAGCTCTCCAATCTGCCATTGACTTCCTGTACATTGATGTGAGATCTCTGTCATGGATTTGATCCAAAAGAACCTCCATTTGGATCATGGAGAGCACAGAGGACACACATTTGGGGTATGTTAGGTGCAATGCGTAATGATACGCCATAAGGTACAACGCACCCTCCGAAACCTTGTCTTTTGGGAATGTGCATACCGGCTGGTTCCCAATTGCTACCATTCAGTTAGAAGGGCTCAACAAGAGACAGGGCTGGACAAAGGATCTTCCTTGTCCTTTGAAAACAAGAGAAAAAAAGAAAATTTGACATGAACATGGGCAACTTTGACTCAGCACAAGCACTTTCAGATTTCTGAACAACCAGTGAACAACATTATTCCATAATTGTGCCTCCATGCTTTATGTGGACTGCTCACTCACATGTAAAGTGTGCTGAAAAATGGCCCTTTTATTAATTCTCCAAATGTTCTTTGAACTGTCTGTTTTTGAGGACCTAAATTTGCATGTGTGACCAAGTGCGTGTGACCAAATGAAAAAATAGGTTGTACCAGTGTAAGTATGTGAAAACATTTGTTTAGAGTTGTGTAAAAAAAAAAAAAAACTTCCAGAAACACATTGTACCGTAGCTTACCTGAAGGACGTGAAGTAATGCTCCGCTGGCATCCTTCAACTTCTTTGGAGGTGCAGATGCAGAGGGAAAAAGGGATGGAAGTAATTTTTATTAAAACATTTGCCAACTAAATATGTGTAGTGATTACACACTCAATACAAGATTTAGAATTTTTTTTAATTGCTTTAATTGTAAAGCTACAATTATACAATATACAGTATACTTGTGTAATGCATAGGAACAAATCTGTTAAAGTTACAAGACTTCATAAAATAAGGATCACATTGAAATTGGTCATTAATTGTGCCATTCCTACAACACATTGTGGGGCCCTATAAAGTACCTTGAGATCTTATGTAGTATTACTTGTAATAGTATAACACTGACCTACCCAGGGACAGTGGGTTTAAAGTTGTATTTTTTCTAAAACCTGGCATGTGACATTTTAGGCAAATGTCCTCTGTGCATTATCCCGGAATTAAATAAAAGAGAATTCTAAGTCATACCTTCATCCATTCCCATTGGAGGCTTCAGGATCTTCTTCCATACACCCAGGAACTGCACCTTTTGGCAGAAGTCACGCCATCTTGCTCTTGTTTCTGAAAGGTATTTGCTGTTGTTACAATCCAAAATGCGGTGAAGCTCATCCATCACCTAAAAATTCATTTGAATAATTATTTGCAGAAAACCAAAACACATTGTTCACTAACAATCACTTAACTTACATGTTCAATGTTCTTAAAACATGGATAAGCATCCAGAATTACTATGTGCCTGCTCTCCTCCGGAACTCTAAATCCAGGAGGTGAGAGATGGTTTCTGGATTTGGATTTTTTTTCTGAAATAAAGTTTGCAAGGTCTTGTAGTGTTTCGCCAAAACTGCTGGGCTGCTTGTGGAGGGACTGTTAGAATCTTCTGGGTTGTTGACTGTTACACAAAGAAAAACAAAATGCCATGAACAATAGAACATTTAAAATTAAATTGTCTGTACTGACACACGGACAACACAGAAAAGTATTCTTGATAAAGAACTTACTTTCTTTATCAAGGTTCCTGACTGGAGCTGTGCCATTTTCGACAGGTAAATTATCTGGAAAAAAGTATGTAAGGACACGAGTGAGTTAAAACAGTTTAAGTAGCAACATCATGTTTGTCCTACAAATGTCAACCAGGTGCTCACAGCAATCCGTCAGCTTTTGCCCGAGTCATCTTCCCTACCTCCAAAAACATGCTGCTCAAGTTGGCCCACACTGGTGGTGCGGCTCAGACGCAGCGGCTCAGGACCAACACCTGAACACAATTTCGTTATATGGTTGTACAATGACAAATAAAGCACTTACTTATTTAAGATTTAAATCCAGATTAAATGGAGATCTTGCATCACAGTCTTCTAACATGGGATAATATTGTACCATTCGTTTAGCCATCAGAATAATTTCTGGTTTGTCCGGGTATTTTTTAGACTCTTCACATCCTGTTGCCCTCAGGATTGCAATCATGCTTGTCATTGTGTTCCGGATGAGACGGCACCTGAGATCCCTGTTCATTTTAAGGCGAGACACGGCAGGTGAAAGTATTGATTTTTCACGCAGTGGTCGAAGTGGAGATTTTTATCTATTTTCCTCCCTTTACATCTTAGTTTTCATGTCAGAGTATAAAAATGACAAAACTCACCCCGCATGATGCTTATTTTATGATGATTTGTCCGCTTGCGAGGTGGCGGTAACCCGGAAGTAGCTGCTGCGGCGCGTCGAAAGACCGCTCTCATGCGGGTATTCATTCACAAATATTGACAGACTTTACATCCACATGTGCTGCGAAGGGATCCTCCGTGATGACGCTATCGCCCAAATATGGTATTTTTCCTTCTGGGAGACGCCTGGTGCGGAAGAGCCAAAAGAAAGTTCCAGTCTTGGACTTAACAATATTTGAAGGTTTTTTCAGAGGGATTTTTTTACTATCTAATTCCTAGCCTGATTTATTCAGCTTTGAACCCAAAAAAACAGGCGGAATTTGAATTTTTACAGATTTTTTCACCTATGATTAGTTAATTGAAAAACTAAACAATATATCCAAAATCCCTCTGAAAAAATCTTAGTTACTAATATGTCAACAAAATGAAACCATAAATTTTAATCTGGCTCAATACATTATTTTTATTTCATTGCCCAAAATATAGGCAAATTTGGCCATTTTCATGTACAAAATGTCTTATTTTTATATGAAAACATAAAATGACAGAAAAAATGCAATACATTTTTTTCTCATATTTATATCAGTGATGTTCAGCAAAAGTTTCAAATTGATATCTCTACATTTTTTTTTTTCCCTATTCACCTGCAGTGTCTCGCCTTAAAGTCGCTCTCTTTTCCAATTTTGGCTAACTCAAAGTACTTTTTGCGTTCTTTGGCTACCTTGTGGCGATAAGATGTATTATATTTCACACAACTGCGTGATCACGGAAAGCGGGAATGAAGACGACAAAACCAAATGGCATTGACTGTAGCTTATGAGGTCAGGTTCCCTGTGCAGCTCAAGCCAATATTTTTGTTGATGCTAGCAATCTTATTGATTACAGCCCATACTACTTTCTGACATTCAACAGTAGAAAATACATTCCGGTGAAATATGATCTAACAGACATTATTGCACATCACACTACCAATGTAAGTAACTGAGTCAAGAGCTTACTGCTACAGAGCATAGTTTTTCTGATCTTGACATGAAATGTTCCATTTGCCTTTTATTACATTTTTATGCCATATTTGTTTGTGCACTAGTTTTATGAACTAAGAATATTTTTATTCTAGATGTCAGTTTCTGTGTGAAGTTTGTCAATAAAAGATTGAATTTCAATGAAATTGTGTTGTGTATTTTGAGGAAATCATATATATTGAAAATAAGTTTATTCTTGTTCATATTTGACTTAAAATAAGATATTTTAGTCTACAAAATATTTGAGCTGTATCATCTTAAAACAAGCCTTTATATCTTACTGATATTTTCTTGCAAGCTAAATTGTCTTATTATGCTTATTTTAAGATATTTCAGCTCAAAATAAGACAAATATACTAAGACAAGATCTGCGTTTTTGTAGTGTATTTTGAATCAGATGCAAATTCATGTGCATTATAAGTCCAGTAGAAATAATTGACTTTTCTCTAAAGCATCAGTAAAATGCTGTCCAGAATAACTGGTTTTCTCCCATAGGTCCATCTGAGCGACACTGACGGGGGATGAAGCTTTACACTGACCTGCTGTGGAACGTTTCCTACATCCACATGGAGACACATCACAGTCCATCCCCTGTGTCTCCAACACCCACCCCCCACCAGTCATCAGTGCTCCATCACCGGATCCTGATGAATATACACTGGTCAAAAGGAGACGGAGGAACAAAGTGGGACTAGCGCCTACTTTCAAAGCATGTCAGCTTCATCAGTACATGTTATCAAGACTGTGTGGGTACTGTCCTTACAGAGGAGCCAGCCTGGGAGCCCCGCGCACTCCCAAGGGGATCCCAAGAGGTTCAGCAGGAGGTTTGTAATATTTCTGGGCCATTTGGCATCTTTTTATCATGGAATTCTTATATATGCCCCGTTCTCTTCAGCAGAGCCATGCTAAAGAAGATGGACAAGGTTGTCCCTTCTGGCTCTGTGAAGTGCAAGGTTAGCTCCTGTGCTTTGCCGCACAATGTTGAAATAATTGATGTACCTGTAAAGTGGATGATTTGCCCTGTATACAAATATGAAGTATTTATGGTGTTTTTTTGTTCTCTGATTATTAGGCCCCAAGTCCGAGACGCCACAAAGCTGCTGCCTCAAAGAAAAGCAAGCCCCAGCTGCAGGTTTGTACATTTCTGCTTGATATATTGTAACGTCTTCACCCCCGTCTTAACCGAGCACATTTTTTCCAGTTCGCCTTTACCCAAATCAAAAAGCCTCTTGGCTAGTGTAACAGCTCACTGTCACACTTTTACCTTTGGGTCAAGTCGAACTAGAAAAAAATGTGCTTGGTTAAGGCGGGGGTGAAGAAGTTAAAGGCAGGGATTTTCTTGTACTTTCTAAGCATGACCTATCTGTGTTCCCAAATCTAATGTTTTTACATAATTTTTTTAAGCCCTTAAAGACACTTATCCAATTGTAGTTCACAATAAGCCCTACACTTGCCTGTATTTTAGCAAAAATCTGTGTGAAAAACATACAGGGACTCTTTTTCATTACCAAAACTTCCAGCATCTGTCCTATCAATGTGATTTAACCTCTTACCCCCCATCTTAACCGAGTTCATTCATTTTCTCTAGTTCGGCTTTACCCAAGTGTAAAAGATTCTGTACTGGAGAGCAACAGTGTTACGCCTCATTTGAAAGCTAAGGCCTACACAACTGATCCTAGCTGTTCTGTCGTGTTATCGCCGCATTTTTGTTGCTCTTTTATCGCTTCTTTGTCACTTATTTGCTTCGTTTTGTCACTTTTCTGTGGCCATTTTTCATAGCTTTTTGTTTTTTAGTTTTAGTTTTTTTTGTCGCTTTTTGTTATGTTTTTGTAGTTTTTTTGTGTGTATATATTTTGTAATATTTTTTGAAAACAAATGAATCATTATCCGCAAATAATGTACCATTGTGGAGTCTCTGTGCTGTCTAGTGATCGGCAGAGTAACCATGTAATCCTCTTCCATATCAGTAAGCGGCCGCAGGTAGCTCATTTCTTTGAGACAAGAGAATTAGTGATGCATGGATGCGACAGGTGGCAGTGACACAGGCATTGTGGCTAGCGTGACTATATGGTATTCCTATTCAAGACACTTTGATGAGAACCACTTTATATTGTGAATATAGGCTACAGAGTAGGCTCTCAGTGTATGGGGATTGCACTGATGAGTCTTGCTAAACACACTCTGGGTCGGGGGTCTTCGTGGCAGAAGCAGGACTTGGACCAGACTCTTGTTTGGGGTGATAAGTTGTACACATACTGTAAAGTTAGTGGCAGGATTGCTCCCGGGTCAAATATGTTGCTGGTCCCAGAGCTCCCAAATGAGTGGGACACTGAGGGACAAAAGGTTTGTTTTGAATTTACTGAGGGTCATCCCGGTGCAGTTGGTGTTGATAGTGGAGAGTTTATTGATAGCATGATCATTGTGAGCCTGCGCAGTGGTTTAGAAAGAATGTTGGCACTGTATGACACCTGCCTGTTCACCATGTGTGGCAGCACTTGTGCCATCATTCGTGATAACAGTGTGTACGCTGTGGTTGACTCCCACTCTCGGAATTAGACTGGGATGGTGCATATTGGTGGCAAGAGTGTTGTGGTGTTCTTTAGGTCTGTTGAAGATCTGTATGAGCACTTTTGTCGTTTGGCTCGTTGTTATGACTGTGAGGAGAAACTGTTTGAGCTCACTGGTGTTGTTGTAAATGCTGCATCCAAGGGTGTTGTCATTAGTGAGAATGTTAACATTCAGATGCAGTCAGTTGGTAATAGTGTGCCTAAGGTTGAAGTAAAGCCTCCAAACACCAAAGGCATTCACAGGTCAAAGAAGTCCAAAACTATCCTCTCTAAAAAGGTTGATGCTGGTTTAGAGTTTATTAGCCATAGTAGGAGAACTACATATTTCACCCCCATTGATAAAGATGTTTGTCAGTCTTTGTGTAGGAAGTTAGAAATACAGTTTGAACATATTACTATGCCCCAAATGACCACCAGTAGGTCAATAGGCGCCCCATGCAAAAATGAGTCCATTGTTGCTGATGGATTTTTCTCTGCAATCTCTCTTGCCGTAAGTGGAACTCAAAAGAATCATAGAAGAATTAGGATTTTGGTTGTAAAAGAACTAGAAAAGAATCCTTTAAAATATAAGAGTTTATGGTGTCACTATTCCTCCTTTGTTTATGAGTATATTCAAACAAAAAGAATGAAATATGTAGGTAGTTGGTTGGCAGAAGTCGAGATACAGGTAACAGTGGACTTTTTAGGGGTAAGTATATATTTACATTCTTTGATGGGAATTGGCTTGAGTACAAATGTAAGGGTAAGCACAGTCAGGCCAATCTATATACTTAGAAAACTGCAATGGAAATCATTACGAGGTAGTTTTACTGTATGTGTTAAAGATTCTGGGGGGCAGGGTTGTTGTGGTGTTTGTCAGATTAATAGTAATAAAAAAGAGTACAGACTCCGATTTCGTAAGGACTCTCCATCAAAAGCTGCACAGGTAGGTAAGGTAAGTAGTAAAAAACGGTTTGCACAGGGAGGGTTCAAAGAGAAATTTAATGAACTGCATAAGATAAAATATACACAGCAATCTGTATAAACACTATAAAAAGGAAATTAACTGAAACAGGTACCAACTACAACTTCTTCAAGAAACAGGTTAAAGCAAAGAAGTATAACGTTATATAGACAAAATATTTTACACAGAGATCAAGTTAAGGCATTGAGCATTCAAAAATATAGTAAAAATAAGCTGCATCAAGAAAGCGTTAAAGCTTACAACATAGGGAAGGACAGAACTAGTCGGTCACATCATGAGAATTTAAAAGCAGTAAGTAAACGTAAGTATGAAGATCCCATTTATAAGGAGGATGAAATAATAAGCAGTAAAACCAGATACCATTCTAGTGAAAATAAAAAGCATATTAAAAAGACTTCAAAAAACTACATAAACTCAAATTAAAGGACTTTGAATATATTGCACAGTATTTCTTGACGAAAGTTGAAAAGGGGCCAGAATACATCTGTTCTGTGTGCCATAGATTATTCTTTGAAAAGTCTGTAAAACCTTGTAGCATAGACAACTATAGAAAGAATGACAATGTTTTATATGTAGCTAATAAATGTATTAAAGACACATATTTACATAAATGTAGCAAAGACTGTGCCCGCCCATGTGCAATGAAGAAAACGTCCAGAGGTAAGTTGTGAGTTTGTTTCACTTGTCATCGTAAGAGAGTAAGGGGTTGTAATTCCACCGGAAAGTTCTATTAACAACTTGGAACTTGAACCCATTCCAGAAGAATTGGCATGTTTAAACGATGTGGAGGAACTTTTGGTCTCGCCCAATGTAGTGTTCATGAAGATGGTAGCTTTACCTAAGGGAGGCCAAAAGGGAATTCACGGGCCAGCCTGTCACCTGTGTCCCCTCAAACATTACAGAAACAGCCAAGTTATTGCCCCGTTCAGATTTGGGTGGTGTTGCCAATTAAACGTAAAGAGTAACTAATGTCAGGGACCAGCGGACAACACTATGGAGACACCCATTGAGACAGTTTATCAGTAAAAAAAAACTTGATTTGGTGTTTAGTTACTCTTTAAAGCTGGGGTACCTGATTTTTCCTGTTCAAACAGTGACATTTTTTGTTTTGGCCCAAACTTGTTTCTAGCTCTCACAGTCCCTCCTGTGTATTCAAATTTCAAAAGAATGTAATTACATGCACATTTCACACCCATATACAGCATTGAGTGGTGACAAAGTGAAGCAGGGGCGGCCACCCCTAAGATAAATTCCACTCATTTAGATTAGACTTCTATCATCCATTGCTCAATAAAACTTTAGGTGAAGACAATACAACAAGGTCTGTGTTTTGGTGTATTTCCAACATACATAGGTGGCAAAAAGAAATGTATTCTACAACACCAAAAAAAATCAGGTACCCCAGCTTTAAGCGTAAGCTCACATATAAAGGCCATTATAAATATAGGTTTGTCAACACAATGCATATAAAGTTAGCAATTCAGTTTGTTTAAAAATCATGAATAGGTATTTTTCCGATATTAATTTTGACGAAACGTGGATTCATGAATTTTCTAGAGAAAATCAGGACGAATCTCTTCTGGACTTTGAAGAAATGGATGTTTCTTTAGATGAAGGTAAGGACAAGTCATCAAATGCACATCAAGAGGATGGAAAACCTCTTGATGTGGATCTTGATGACGAAGTCCTGCATGACCAACAGCGATACTGCATATTTCAGGATACTTGTTCTTTGCCCCTGAATTTAGGCCAACACATATTAGATCAGTATTTGGACGGCGTTTTAAATCTAGCTCCTACAGAGGGTAACAACCCTACCAATTTGCTATCAGATCGGGAAAATGAAGCCAAATGCTTTCCTTGTTTGTTTCCACACGGCCACGGTAAATTTTTTGACAAAAGACCGATTCGTATAACTTTATATCGCTATTTAAACAATCGTATAATGCATGCCGATGGATGATTCGCGCAATGTTTATTGTACAATTTATATGCGTACTATTGGTTCTTCAGCAAGTGGTCTCTAGTGTATCCATCGCACTTTGGAAGGGCGATACGCACCCTAAACGACCTCATGAACGCTGCAGCAATGATTCGAATCTAAAAGAATCACTTAAGAAGTTGGTAGAGCACAATAGTGGCTATCGTTTTCTTAAGCCGATTAGAGGCTCTCCACCATATTGGGGAGGTGGTAAGAGACACATGATGGCATTGCTGTACAAGTGCAAAAACCCAACATGGTTCTGTTCTTTTTCCAGCGCCGATATGTGCTGGAAAATCTTAATTAATACCAATCTTAGACAGGAAGCCTCGAGTTACACGAAATCGTCACATCTGTGCAGAGAACCACTCCAAATCATGTAGGAAAAATTAAACAGTTTGTCGTTTTAATTTTAACCGCCCCATCCCCCCCCCGTCTGCACGCACCTTTATAAAAAAGAACATATAAACCTAAATGCCCCAAGTGTCACAAAGATGATAAAGATAACCCCCAGAATGATGTCCAAG
This sequence comes from Neogobius melanostomus, assembly GCA_007210695.1. NCBI lineage: Eukaryota > Metazoa > Chordata > Actinopteri > Gobiiformes > Gobiidae > Neogobius > Neogobius melanostomus. The sequence goes on from VHKM01000241.1 coordinate 114,976, forward strand.
AGGTGCCATGTGCCACAGGACCATATCTGCAAAAAGAGCTGCAGCGCTTGTGACTGCCATCAAAAAAGCCAGTTCTGCCAAACAGAAGATCTGTTTGATTTTCTGGGATTTAATCAGGAAATAGTTGAAATAGCTTATTGTTCTTTGGGTGGTCGTACACATATTGTTTTGAGGAGAAAAGTCAATGCAATTTGGATAAATAATTTTAATAGGATTGTAGCATCCAGTCAATATTGAGAAGGCCAGAACTGATGGTTAAATTACTTTTATTGCCGTCCGTGTCGTCATCAACCAACGTAAGAGCTATATAAAACAAATAAAACCATACGTTACATTTTGACCGTTATAGCTCATTACATCAGTTTCCTTCCATTAGCGTTACCAAAATTACAATAAACATTTCAAGTATCTCAAATATATAATTCATTAACTTTACAAACCTTGTTCCCCAATTGACCGACGCTAACCCTTGTAGTTTTTAACTGTTTTTCCGTGGCCTTTTCGTTTTAACCGTGAACCTTTATCTTTCTTTTTTTCCCTTTCGTTCAAGCGGATTTCCGTTTCTATGGTTACCAAAGCTTTGTACCGGAGATATAATCAAAATAGTGCAAGTGCATCATCCTTGTCTTTACAAGGATGATTGCCAAATTGTGGAATGCAAATTTTGATATTCAATATATATGTAATTCTTATGCTTGTATTGTATATGTAATATCATATATGGGGAAATCTGAACGGGAGATAGGATTAGTATTAGCTAACTCTCAAAAGGAAGCACAGAAAGGGAATCTAGAGGCCAAGGAGGCATTGAAAAAAGTGTAGGTATGTGACAAAAAAAATCAATACTAGAAAATTAATATATAATCACAGCCATATGATAGATAATAAAATTACCGTTAAAATGTTTTTTAAATGATTAAAATCTGACAATTATTAAGAAAGTTATGGTATTTTGAAAATCGGAAATTAGGGGTCATTTTTGTACCTAATTAATACAATAAAACAATGAAAAACGGTGACCTCTTCCGCTTGACCAAACACTTTATAATATCATAACTTCCTCATTTCTTGGTCTATTTGCATAATTCAAACACCACATTGTAGGGAATTAAAAGCCCAAAAAGACTAATATAACATCTTTTTAAAAGGTATATAGAAACATTTTAGTATTTCTAAATAACTACAAAAATTAAACCGAGAGCATTACTCAATGCATATTTTTCCATATGAAATTAAAAATCCTCTCAAATTAAAACTATATTCACTTATTTATTGCATTAAACAGACAATTGGCATTGCCACATGGATTTAATTGTTTTAGTATTTCTTAATTGACTAATAATGCTGGCGAGCAATTTAAATCGTCAAAATATTACTACAAAACTACAAAGCAATTGTTTTTACTCTTAAGAATGGCATCTGCAATTATGTTACACCTTAATATATAGGGCTCCAACTAATGTCAATTTCAGTAACTGATTAATCTATCAATTTAGTAAAGAAGCAACATTTCAGACACTGATTGGTTAGTGTCCTGAGAACCAAAATAAGACATTTTAAAGAATAACTTTCATGTACATAGACTAGATTAGTTTACACGACAAGATCTAAAGAGACAAGGTTATCATCAAAAATACAATCTTTTATTTTAATTGTTCTCAAAATCAGACAATTCTTTAAAAAAACAAATAGTTGATCATTTTAATAATCGATTACTCATCGATTCATTGTTTCAGTTCTATAATGTTAGATTATGGCATACAAAGTCTGCTGCTAACTCATACACTGACATTTCATAGTCAACAGCATCATATGATTCATTCTCACCCCAATAGGCAATTACACAAGTTCCTTTTTTCTTTTTTTTCAGTTTCTCAACACGTCCTGAGTAAACAGTCTTCTCCCCAGAATCGCTATCAAACCATACAAGACAAATATTCCGGCCCACTAACGCACCAGAGAGAATCTCAGTCACAGCAGAAATTGAATTTTCTTCCAACTCAGGAAACTCACTCGCGATAAGGGACACATCTAACACCTTAAGTTTGTTTTCAATAGCTTGTCGCTCCTTTTGATCCTTCTTTTGACGCTTCACGGCAGCCCTTCGTGACAGTTCACGCCTCATCTCCATATGACTTTGTCGATTATTTTGTCTTTTCTTTCGAGCCATACCTACTGCCCAATAGATGATTTTTTCTTTTTAGAATAATTCAGTTTATCAAGGTACTCAATTAGATGTTTTTTTGAGCCCTCATCCTAGATGACAGAAGCATAGGCTGGCATTTGGAGCTCGGTGCTGAGCAGCACTGAACATCCCCATTATTTCTTCAGAGTCAATGTTGTGTGGCCTAGCTGTTTCTGTTCTTTCCGTAATTCATCAGTCACAACCAGTTCTAAATAGTGTTTGTACTGTCTTTCTATGACAGCAGTTATAGCAGAAAGACAGACAGACATCATACTAACAAAAGATTCTTTGTCCAATGGAAACTCTAGGAGTCTTGCTAATGTTGAGTCACACTTGTCAAGAGGGTTACCGAAAAAGTCTGTATCACGAGTGAGGACACTGATTGGATCCTGTTGCGCTTCTTTGAGGGAGGACAGAACGTTTTTAACAATACCTATTCCTTCCAGGTGATCAACTTGCTTATCGGCAGAAGTGTAAAACTTCTTCATCCAAGGGCCTGATAGTTTTCCATTTAAGCCGAGGACCTGGATTTCCAACTTGGCAGTTGGGTTAGTGAAGTCTTTGTGCAAGGCTGACAGCAATCCACCACATGACACTGTCCGAGTTCTCAAGAACCTCTCAGTTCATAATGTTCTGCGTATTTGCCACATAGGTGGAAAAGTACATGGAGACGATTCCCGCGATAACGGGGTAACAGGCCACGGGGCAAATTGACATCTTCAAGAAAAGTCCTGAAACCTCTTGGGTCTCCCTTTCCGTCTTTATAACGAAGTTTGTTCATTTGAATTACAATGTTTGCTGCCATACAGTCGTTACCAAATACATGTCCCTTAGAAGTCTCTAATGTCTTCAATGCAGCCCGACATGAACTGGCAATGGTGTCGATGGGATGAAGGTGGCAGTTCAGTTCATTAAGAGGTTTGCCCCACGACTCGGAAATTCTCTGGATTGCAGCGTGGTTTACAACTGTGCGGTCTGTCATTTGAAATGTTGCTGATAATAGATTTACGACAGTCTTGGTAATCACAGGAATGAAAGGCTGAATAAACTTTAGCAAGTTCATCAATAGAACTTGTCACATGTTCAGCATAGTCTTCAGCAGTGCCCCCGGGTAACTGATCGATTGCAACTACAAAGCACTTTGTTTTAGTTGTAAAATGTATGCTATTTATATGAACGCCTTCCTGTGTTGTTGCGTCGAAACCTAATGTAAGGTTCTTGGTAGTCATTGCCACTTCAGCGGTTTGAAGTTCCGATATCACACCAAGCTCACGGGCCATCTGCTTGACAGTATTTCTGTGGGGAACAGCAGTAATCTTTACTCCAAATCGCATAGCAAACCTGATGAGTACTGGTATATTCTTAGTAGGAACTTGGTTGATTATTGAATCATACACCATCTGTCTCATATCTAATGAGAAGGTTTTCTCATCTTTCTTAGTTTCTTTCTCCGCAACAGACGCTTCATTAGTAATTGATTCTTTAAGACAGAGTGTTTCATTTTCTAAGTACCTTATCTCATAATTTTTTCTGTTAACATGTTTGAGAGTCTACTATGGTCATCCTCATGAAGTTTTCTACTAACGGTAGTAAGACGCCTGTTCTTGTTGGACTGCTTCATTCTGCGGTGCTGTTTAATCAGTCTGGCCAATTTAAATGTAGTTTTGTCTGGTTCAGTAGCCGATTTTGTGTTTTTAGAATCCTAATTGTGGATTTTTTTCCTCTCAATAATTTCATTTTTCCTTTTAAGACACTGGTTCAAGTACTTCACACCCTTACGCTGTCTCAGCTGCTCCCTTAACAACTTAATCTCCATAGCATGCTTTTGCTTCATTTCACTTCTAGAGTTTGCCATGAATTCCAGTCGTCTCCTCATTTTGAGCTTTCGTGGAGTCGAGACATCTCCCCTTAGCTTCGGAAGGTTGATCGATTCAGGGGTCAAGGCTGAGGGTGTATTGTCAACTGATGTAGGTTCTAACTGTGGAGAGGTGGGTTCGTCACTCATAGATGTAGGAGGATCAGTCCTGGAAGTAGGAGAATGATGTACAGGGAAAACTTCATTGCAGATCTCCTTAAATTTTACCATCTCTGCATCACGAGCGAGGTTTTAAATCTGTGCAATGATCGGGACACAAGGGATACCACTTGATGCTGTAGAATTGACATTCCAGGCATTTTGTTACTTATATCCTGGACAACATTTGTCCAAGAATGGCCATTAGAGATGAACGAGAGTAACACGTGACCATTCTTTAACTCCTCATGATTAGCTGGCACAGCAGTGAAATGTTCCATCAGATACTGACGAGACAGGCCTGGCTTAGGAGAAAACGATCCCCGCTTTGACTTTTTCTTTGGTGGCATGATGGTATAACCTGAAAAACAAAAAAACAAAAACAAATCATCAAATCTTTATTGCAAACACGAGGTCCAGTTAAAAAAACAAAACAAACACACAACAAACTAAACAATGTATTATATTTTTTTTATTTAATTGAAATCCAATTTAATTCATGACTATTGAATACAGTTCCAAAATTGCTCATCTATAGGAAATTTCTACTTTGTTGTGTAAATATAAATATGCAAACACCACATGAACTACAGTACTCCAGTTTTTCAGATTTACAATTCAGTTAGGATGAAAAAACGACTCACCTTGGATGATGTGGAAGTCAATTTCATCAAGAAGGGCCTCCCATTAGTAAATGATACCTACAAAATAGACAATTTGAATTATTTATTTCTCAGAAGTAATATTAACTGATAAATATGTTATATATAATTTAAAAAGCAATAAATGCATGTATATTGAATTTTGTTTAAGAATAAACATCAGTAGGCCAAAAATGAATGCATTTTGCACCACACACTGCAATGAGGCCTACAAGTACTACAGAAATGTGGATGTTTTTGCGGCTTAATTTACAACAAAAAAAGTAAAAAGAAGAAGATTGTTTTAAGTAATTGTGAAAGTATTTAATTTTTTTCTCCTTTGTGCAGAATAATCAGCATACATGGGCTGAAATGTTTGTGAACAATAGATTCGGCCAATTATTTTTGCTAGAAATGGGTCACGTGACCTAGCAGGCAGCCAGAATCACACAATTTATCCATAACCATCCATGGTATTTACTTATGTTTTGGACCAAATCAAGCCAATGATGTCATCTAGAGATTCTAAACCTTCGTCCAGTATGATTATTTTGAAAAATACTGCACTGGTTGATGAATACTGGGAGAAGATTTGGAAGCCCATATAATTTGAATGGCCGACTCTGCTTTTTCCATCAACGTACTTGCGGACCGTAAAAAAACACATGCGAATGTTACAATCAATCCCAAACTTCATCTAATTCAAGTTAAATGTATATTCTATCAAAAGTATTGGGTTTGAAACAAAAAATACTCACCTTCATAGCGGATTTTGATGCCAAACACGAGAGAAATCTTGCTTTGCATGTAACTTTTTACTACAGCAGCCATCTTGGAAATTCGAACGTGAGAATCAACGTGATGACGTAATTTACGTCACTAGTAGATGGGCTTTAGAGGTATTCACAAAGCAAAGATACGGCAGGTTCCTAAGTCACCAACGCGTCTGCCGTCGATTACCTGCTGGGAACACAGCCGCGGGACAGAGCGCTCGCATATAGGTCAGTTTGTCACGTACCTAAAAAGTGGGTACGGTTTTCCTTCATAATAGAGAGGTGTCTGCTCAGGAGGCCATTTATTTATTAATGGGTATGCATTTAAAGGAGTCTAGGAAACTCATTTTTATTCCAACGGGAGAAAACAGTTAGAATGAGCAGACCATTAAGTGCCATGCGTGAATGGGAAGAACTTTATATAACCGTCTATATTGCTTTTGTTTATTATTATTCTTTTTTGTTCTGTAAAAAATCTTTAATACAAATAATAATAAAAAAGAAAGACACGTAAACAAACTGTGTTAAAAACAAAAGCTGTGAACCGAAAATATCACCACCACCACTCGTAACGCCGCGTACACGTTTCACTGCATACGGCGAGGAGTCGTGTCACTGTCTGCCTTTTAACTATAGATGAAAAGGCTATATAACAACATTCACTGTACAAAAGTCTTATTTCACACAGATCTCTGCTTTTCAAATAGACAAGACTTTTATTCCACTTCTATAAATGATCACGCTGAATTTACACCAGAGAGTATAAGCTTTTGAAAATCTGCACATATACCGTGCCGCGTACGCCACATCCAGTGATGGGTCCTGGTGTAAATTCGGCGTTATCAGATATGTGGCCTTTACAGTAAGGTCACGGCCATTCATAAAATAACATTAATAATACGTTTTTGCTGTAGGTGAGGACAGAAGTCAGGATCCTCTCTCTCAGCACATCAATGGTTTACTCTAGAACAGCCATTCCCAAAGTCCGGGACATCGTGGCCCCCTTATTGATCAGAAAATCTCTCGGGCCCCCCCAAATCCTAATAATTTACTCCATTCAAAAGAATGTGTTATATATTACAGCTAAAATGACATTAAAAGTAACATCTAGCTATGACAGTAGGCTAAATACTGGGTTAAACTGGTGCATTTGTCCAGATAAATGTATTTTTCCTTTCAAAATGAACTTATTTCATTTTACTTGTTTTGCAGACATGCTTTGGGGCCCCCCTGTAGTGCCTCTGAGGCCCCCCAGGGGCTCCGGAACCCACTTTGGGAACCACTGCTCTAGAGCAAACACCACCCAGATAGCGAAAGGAAATTGTTTCAACATTGATTTAGGGTCAGATGGTTGACTTTTGGTTGAGGTTGAAAAAAATAATGTTGAATTTTACGTTAATTGTATTTTTATTGTTGAAATATTAACAATGAATCAATGTTGTTTCAACGTATGGGGTGAAAAGCCTGGGAAATTTGAATTAATTTCACAAGCGTTCCTTCCAGAGGTTACATTAACCAAACATTCTCCGTAATTTATGGAATATTATAAGCTTTGACGGAAAATTTCAAAGGCCGTCCGTCATTTTGAAGGATTGAAAATCAAGCCATGATTAAAATTAAGACGCAGCGCTGCTGTTTTGTTTGTTTGTTTTGTTCTCTCTCTCTCAAAGCAGCTTCACTGTTTCACTTGTATCACGGCCTAGCTAGCTAATTTCTGGGCGCTAACAACAAGACAGGGAAGAAAACCATGATGCAAATGCAGTTAAAGGCTAATAATATCCTTCTCATCTGGAGTCGCTCTTTAACTTTAACTCACGTAAGTTTCAGGACGAGCTCATCTATTTCTCCCCCTCTCTCTCTTTCCCTCCTGTGTGTGTTTCTGTGCGTGGCGCACACATAGACTGTTAAGGGCGCACAGCGCGTTGTGCATTGATGCGAACTGGTAAATATTGTCCCGTTCATCCGCTGTTTCTTAAACATTAATGTTAAAATCGAGAAAATGCAAATAAGCTCCACTTTATGTGAGCTTATGTGTAATGTGAGCCCTGATATTGATGAGTTGATGACTCTCTGAATAAGTCGTCCTCCACTGAGAGTTTTACGCACGATTTCATACACATTCTGTAGCAAAATATGTGTTCCATGATTGTTCAATGTTTAGTTTAACTCCATTTATCCAGCGAGCTCACATTTTCCCTAACATGCACAATATGCAGCCTATATATAGGCTATGTAAATGGGTCTTTAAAATTGCTTATGATGCAAGATTAATTCATGAAGGATAAAAATAGCCCATGACGGATTTTTTATAACCCTGCCCGTCAAAATGAAGGAGAGGAATTATCCCCAGCGAAACCACTGGTTCCTTCTCACATTTTCATATCTCGGCTGACACACAGAGGAGACGGAGAAAGACAAAACTGGTAATTGCTCATACATTTTAAAGTTTAATTGTCATCTTGGTTGTGATCAGTAAACTAAATGGCCGCTGTACACTATTTATTTGTCATTTGTCATATACACTCACCTAAAGGATTATTAGGAACACCATACTAATACTGTGTTGACTCCCTTTCGCCTTCAGAACTGCCTTAATTCTACGTGGCATTGATTCAACAAGGTGCTGAAAGCATTCTTTAGAAATGTTGGCCCATATTGATAGGATAGCATCTTGCAGTTGATGGAGATTTGTGGGATGCACATCCAGGGCACGAAGCTCCCGTTCCACCACATCCCAAAGATGCTCTATTGGTTGAGATCTGGTGACTGTGGGCCATTGTAGTACAGTGAACTCATTGTAATGTTCAAGAAACCAATTTGAAATGATTCGAGCTTTGTGACATGGTGCATTATCCTGCTGGAAGTAGCCATCAGAGGATGGGTACATGGTGGTCATAAAGGGATGGACATGGTCAGAAACAATGCTCAGGTAGTCCGTGGCATTTAAACGATGCCCAATTGGCACTAAGAGGCCTAAAGTGTGCCAAGAAAACATCCCCCACACCATTACACCACAACCACCAGCCTGCACAGTGGTAACAAGGCATGATGGATCCATGTTCTCATTCTGTTTACGCCAAATTCTGACTCTACCATCTGAATGTCTCAACAGAAATCGAGACTCATCAGACCAGGCAACATTTTTCCAGTCTTCAACTGTCCAATTTTGGTGAGCTCGTGCAAATTGTAGCCTCTTTGTCCTATTTGTAGTGGAGATGAGTGGTACCCGGTGGGGTCTTCTGCTGTTGTAGCCCATCCGCCTCAAGGTTGTGCGTGTTGTGGCTTCACAAATGCTTTGCTCCATACCTCGGTTGTAACGAGTGGTTATTTCAGTCAAAGTTGCTCTTCTATCAGCTTGAATCAGTCGGCCCATTCTCCTCTGACCTCTAGCATCAACAAGGCATTTTGGCCAACAAGACTGCCGCATACTGGATGTGTTCCCTTTTCACACCATTCTTTGTAAACCCTAGAAATGGTTGTGCGTGAAAATCCCAGTAACTGAGCAGATTGTGAAATACTCAGACCGGCCCGTCTGGCACCAACAACCATGCCACGCTCAAAATTGCTTAAATCACCTTTCTTTCCCATTCTGACATTCAGTTTGGAGTTCAGGAGATTGTCTTGACCAGGACCACACCCCTAAATGCATTGAAGCAACTGCCATGTGAGTGGTTGTTTAGATAAATGCATTAATGTGAAATTAACAGGCGTTCCTAATAATCCTTTAGGTGAGTGTATATCGATATAGTCCAAATATATATAAGTATGGCAGTGTCTATAGAACCGTCCGACGGCTACAAACTCTTTTTGCTATTTTGCCATCTCCTTATGACACCCCGCCATTCCGACGCGGAGTTTACAAGCTAACCTTACCTTAGCCCTAACCTTAAGGATAGTGGACAGGGTTGCCAGGTCGAATTGGGCGTTTTTTAACGCCATTCCGTGGGTGAAAAAACTGTCCGCGTTTTTTTGCCTTACTGTTTCAATGTAAAATTGGGTATTTCATATTTTTTGATCAAAATCACTATTTCGAATGACAAAATCTCAAATCCAAGGCTCTGTGAGCTGCTTTTTCAATAATAGAAGGAGAAAGGGGCGGTTTCTCATCATCGCGGGAGCACATGGGCTCTGTTTACTGGTAAACAATATTGAAAATGCCATATGTCCGCGGGTTTTCAGATATTTTTGGTGCGGGTTTGGCTGCCCAGACCTGGCAACCCTGATAGTGGAGTTTACAAACTAACCTTGCCTTAGCCCTAACCTTAAGGATAGTGGAGTTTATAATCACGGGTATCAAATAGTATATCGGATTGGCGCGTTAGATACGCCCATATCAAACATATGTGACGGAATCGTAGACACTTCGTGTATATATATATATATATATATATATATATTATACTATATTTATTTATGGAAACAAAGGCTGAAAAAGTTTTGGACTCTGTCACGTAAATGCAGTATTAGGCTGTAATATCTGTCTTAGGACTGCAGGAGGCACTGTCACGCTAAAGGCACCAAAATAATGATTTAAATGGGGCATGCGCTGTAAAGTTTTGTAATGTAAATACCGGGGTAAACTTTGATAAAGTGGTGATTCGGAGTGCTATATGGATGCATAATGTACACAAAGAGAAGGAAGTGGATTGTATCCCTCGGATTCATAGTTTGGACAGGTTATGCCTGTGGAAATGGCTCTACATGATGACCGCGGTGAATGCTGTTTAGAGGCTGATTTATGTGGTGACGCGGTAAGTAGCGCCAATAATCAAAATATCATTTAAAAAGGTTGAATCTAGGTATATTTCTATAGTTTAATCAATGTTGAATCCATGTTTAAAACACATTTGAATTTTGACATCTATTCAACTGCTAATCAATGTTATTTGCATGACATTGATTCCATGTCAGAAAATAAAAAAATCAACGTTGTGTTCAACATCTATCATATTGATTGCTTTCAATCGCAGTTCAACGTCATTTTTCATCATCTATTCAATCACAGGCCATAAAGCTCAACGCACACCAGAATGCAGCGCGCCACGGCACGTCAACTGACATCCATGTGGGATTTCAACACACACTGGAGCGCCGCGTCACGGCACTTCAGAGGTTTTTCGAAACCGTGCGGGGCTTTAAACATGTGATTTATACAGTTATGATAAATAAAAGAAGACACATATATTCTTTTCTGCAGGTTAATAGCGAGTTGGCGACAGACACGAGTTAACATGCTTCCCCTGATGCATGAGCCCTGACGATGGTTTCTCTGTGTCCGCGGCTTCTCTCGTCCAAACAAACAAAGTTTACGGCGGTCTCCCTGTCTGTCATGGCCAGACCCGCCTCGCTCTAGGCCTCTGCAAGAAGTTAAAAGCCTGTGTTTTCCTCCACGACGCCGCACCTGGATTCAACAGATCTGATCGTGACTGGAGAATTTATAGACAGCTTCTGCTGACTCCTACCCTGCTGTGACGGAGCATGTTCCTAAAAAGGGCAAAAGGGCGGGATTTTCACTGTAGACTCGGCCCTCGCAAGGCCTGTAGTTCGATCGTTGCCACGCCATTAGCTAGAATGCTAATGGCCTGTCAATCAAAGTCTGGCCCTCATTAGTATACGAGATTTCTAAAAGGTTTCTTACGAAACCCGCCTGATCCCTTTAATTGCAACTCACCCAGCGTTATCACAGGAGCAATATTTCGTTGTAGAATGTTTTTAAAAATTAGGCACATAAAACGTGTTGTTGGAGCCATTGTAGTTCTGTTTGATCCTCCTGCCACTGCGTGGCGCTCTGTGTGAACTCGTGTAATTACCTGCCCTATATAAGGGGTAGGAGGGGGCACTTGGGTGTTGCAGTGTGGAGGCATACATCTTTTGACAAATGTAGCGGCCAGATTTACCTTGTGCAAACGTCCGCTCTGGATGCAGTGATAAGGCGTCTCGGACGCGTGTCAACCTATTGAGAAACCTGTGTATTTATGGATGGCTTTGAGGTACGTCAATAAATCTTTTGGAACACAGCATTCTTATGGTTCTTTGTGGAGGAAGACACGCGTCCGAGACGCCTTATCACTGCATCCAGAGCGGACGTTTGCACAGGGTAAATCTGGCCGCTACACGTGTGTTTCTAATGGAAAACTAGCTTGTTTTGCCACCAACATATGGAGGTACTACAGCAATGGCGGACAATGTCGGCCCCTGGCGTCGAGTTGATAAAGCAGAGCAACCAGCTGCCATTGGCAGACATTATCTGATACACCTGATTAGTAACCACCTAACTGACAAAAATGAAAACCTGCCATTTGACTGGGCTGTTTGAGAAAGCGAAATAGGCAAGAGGCATGAAATGTTTTGTTTGGCAAGAACTTGCAAACAGGATGAGTGACCGAGTGGGAGACGTTGCTGAATGGGTACAAACATGTAAAAGACAGAAACAAATCATAAGGGACAGGGGTAAAATAAAATGTCAGAAGTCAGGTCATGTTAAACCTGTAAAAGTCATGGAAAACTGACTTTGAAGTTAAGTCGAAGTGCTCCTAAGGTGTTATTACGCCTCACAATATAGTGCCCCTTTTTATCCGCTTAGAAAATCGACATGTTTCATTTTGAGTAACGAGACTTGGATCGTGTAAACGCTCACATAAATGTATTTAGATATTAAATGTGGAAGAGCTTTGTCGCTTCTAGCCTGGTTTTACCATACCCTGGTACTCATTTTGTTTCGTACAAGGGTCTGGATCTTCACAATTGAGCTCCGTTAACAGGTGGGAGGGTGAACTCCTTTGAAACGATTGGATCTGATTTTCACTAGCGTTTGGTCGTAACGTATGTAATGCGCCCGTGTTGAGTGAAGCAGCTATCATAACTCTTTCATAACTCTATCATAACTCTATCATAACTCTATCATAGCTCTATCATAGCTCTATCATAACTCTATCATAATTGTATCATAACTCTATCATAGCTCTATCATAAATCTATCATAACTCTATCATAGCTCTATCATAGCTCTATCATAACTCTATCATAATTGTATCATAACTCTATCATAGCTCTATCATAACTCTATCATAATTGTATCATAACTCTATCATAGCTCTATCATAGCTCTATCATAACTCTATCATAACTCTTGGAGCATTCCTTGTGCATTCCAAGGCTTCAGTTTTAATTTCTGGATATTTGGGAGCCGAGCCAGAACGGATTGAAGAGCTTCCTTTACGTTCGTATCCGCCGCCATTGCCAAACTACAACCAGCAAATGCGGCGCAAATGCTTGACGTCACCTACAAGCCCCGCCTCTCCCGCTCGCTGAGTGGTAGGTTGAAACTCAACCGATGAAACGCAGCCACTGAGATCAAACCCAGACGTACATGTAGGGAAAAGATAATACGCCCTTTTCACGCAACGTCCCGAATCCGCCTTCCGCCTTCCGTGCAGTGTAAACTGACTTACTGTCCGCGCTACTGTAATGGAATGAGATCGTGCTTTTCAATCAGAAGTGTCATATCTTAAATAAATTCACCGTGGACATCAAGTGGAAGGTATGTTATCATTGACAACATGTTGTACATTGTGTAGGGAGTAGAAATATCTCCCAAGAATAACCGTGTAATTATAGAGAAGTGACTTTTTCCTAGAAGCTTGTAGCAAGTTGTAATGCTAACACATGCTAACACATGCTGATTTGGGAAGGTTTCTTCTGGTGTAGTTGCTCACATTATTAATTAATCTGTGTAAACTATTGTTTGGGTTCTGAGTTATAGATCTGTAGATAGTGCTGCAATCTGTTTACTTCAAAATATTGGCTGTCGTAGCTCCAATGTTTGCCCACCATTCACCAAAACATTGCAAAATCAAGGAAATAAACAACGATCCTGCCTACAACAGTTATACATTTGCTTGTTATTAATTATACATTGTATGTGTAACTGTTCTGTACATATGTTATATAGGCTATGCTTAAAATTGACATCTTAAAGAGTAAAGACTACGCACTGTTTTATTTCAAATTATTGTGATATTGCTCCTTATATCCCTCCTAAAAGTTGCGGAAATTTCAAGTAAAAATTTTCACTTTGGGCTTTCTTTTTTGTAGGATGGCCCAGTCATCACAAGACTTCTAACATTTATCCCATTAGTTTGGCACATCATCTTCAGGTAATATTTCAGTGATTTTGTAACATTATGGATAGAGATCTAAGTCTCATTCATCTTTGTTGAAGTCGCTCTGTAGCAGACACGGATAGCATTGAATGACTGTGTATAATAAACGCTTGTTTGACGCTACCTAAAATAAAGTTGACGTTCTGTACAAATATACTTAACTTTTATTTTTTTCAACAGAAAACCTTCAACTTAAATGATGTCCCGGTTACTGTGCAGGAAAAGTCCTGCGGGGAAGGCCCTTAGTACTTTACCAATCAGCACTAAAGCCTCATTTGAATGATTAAAGATTTAAATGTATTACAATTAACAAAGTAACTTATTTTTGTTATATTCGAATGCCTCAGTTGAAATATTGTATGTGAAAGCATTTCCATTCACCGAGGCATCGGTCACATAATCTCATGGTTCATGAAACATGAAGGTTCATTTTGGAAACACTGTTTGAAGCCTTTTTCCTTTGCCTTTTTCATTGTCAATAGGACCATGGGCTTTAAAAGTGTGCCTGTTCCTTTATCCTGTACCAGTACATGGCCAAGCACGCAGGTAAAGTTTTTGCCTATAGTTCTTATTAGCGGCTCTACTGTCAAGTAATAAGTATCTGTCATTTTAGGGAACTGCACAAGAGGCTACTGCAGACATGGTGGTAAAAAAAAAATCCACAAAAACAACAGCTGGAGGAGGTGTGCATGGATCGGGAAGTCTGGACATCTCTGCTGAGACTGCTGCCTCCGCGACCCAGCCCCGGATAAAGCGGAAGAAAATGGATGGATGGACGACAAAAATAAAACTTTCATCATTTCATTTCATCATCATTTAGTGGAGCTTCAAACATACATATATGCAGAGAGTCATGCACAATAAAGGCCTGCAACTAACAATTTCTGTCTGTCTGCTACACAGCAACTCCAGGAATGATTGAGACTTGGATCTATCCATGTTACGATTGCTGAAATAGAACTGAAGATGTGCTTTAATTTTTTTTCATGGGTCTATGGCATCTTCCCGACAGTTGCCTCACTCTGAGTCTGCACTATATTTGAAACTGATGGGAAAAATGTTAGACAATACACTACTCATGATCAACTGGAATGAACAGTGTAATGCTAATCCCACTTGCTCTTGCATAAGTAAGTCTTTTTGAAATGAAGTTACAAAACATGAAATGTTATAGTTAAAGCAATGAATGAATCATTTCTTTTCATTTAGAATTTAAAACCCTTTCATTTTTGATCTTTTAGTAAATTAATCTAAGTCAAATACTATGTATGTCCTCAAATCACTCAACACTCTGTCATTTAAAAAACGAAATTTAGTTTGGGCATTAGAACATTACATGGTATGTGGTAAAAGTGCATAATACTGCAAGTGTGTAGATCCCATTAATAAATACCCACTGTGTAAACCGGCCACATCAAAAGTTTATTGTCGTTCCAGGCATAAATACAGTAACAGACAAACAGATCAAAAAGTCCATCAAAACACAGGATATGGTCAGAGTTGGATATAGATGTAATTAATACAGCCATGCAAAGTCCAGCTCACTTTAGTTATAGCAGAGTTGGGTATGGTTTACTGTCCCAGGAAGGAGGGGAGTGAGGTGAAGGGGACATCATTATGCAGCCTTCTTCTCGAGAGTAGTGGGTGGAACAGGTGATGAGCCGGGTGATGCTGGTCCCGCAGGATGTTGTGCACTACCTTCAGACAGTGGATGTTGTAGATGGTACAGCTCTATGGAAAGTAGTCCCAATAATTTTCCCCGCAGTTTTTGCCACCAGCTGGAGTGCCTGCTGATGGGCCTTTGAGGTAAGTTAAGCAGGGACTGTAAAATCGTTGTGTGATGACTGGGCCATCCTACAAGAAAAGAGTGAACATTTTAAATTAGCACATTAGACTTTCATTTTAATCAACCTTTTTAGAGGGATATGAGCAATAATTTGAAATAAAACAGTGCGTAGTCTTTATTCTTTAAGATGTAATTTTAAGCGTATATAAAACATGTACTGAACAGTTTAAAATCACAGCTCTTTTACAATGCAAGGGAAGCAATGCTCTGTGAAAATTGTTATTGACCCACCGTAAAACTATTATCTATAAAATACATTTGTGTTGCCCACTAAAGCCTCAGACGTGACAGCATGTCGATAACACCTATAGTCAAGGTTCTCACTGTTAGCACATTGCTAATGTTGCATTAATATTTGGAGCTACAATAGCCTACATTTTGAAGTTGGGCGGCACGGTAGCACAGCGGTTAGCGCTCGTGCTTCACAGCTAGAAGGTCCGGGTTCGATTCCCACCAAGGCCGGGGCCTTTCTGTGTGGAGTTTGCATGTTCTCCCCGTGTCTGCGTAGGTTTCCTCCGGGTACTCCGGTTTCCCCTACCACTAAAAACATGTACAATAGGCCAGGATGAATGAGAGTGTGTTTGAGAGTGCGCATGGGGGACGACGGATGGAAATTAGCCCAAGGCTACAATCCGGTGTGCCTTGTTCATTAACTTGCACTGTCCCGACCAAATAAACCAATAAACAAACCAATTGCAGACAATTTTACATTGATAACAGCAAGGCAAAAAAACTCGGACTGCACATGGGCGCGGTAAACTAGTAAAAATCATTGAATATTCCAGCCTCACTGTATGTCTGCGTGTTTTTCACACATTTTTTTGGCGGGTTCGGTGCTCAAGTCCTGACAATCCTGTCCTGTGATGACGAGAAAACGACCCTTGGATTTGAGATTTGTCATTCGAAATAGTGATTTTTATCAACAAACAAGCTAAAAATATCTTATCTTGCATTGAAAACAGGATCAGCATCAGCCTGCCTCCACATCTGGAGATGAGTCCCCAAGTGCCGCACTGCGGTCGCCCACTCCTCCTTACGGGTTGTCCCAGCGACATCGAGGGATGGGTCAAATGCAGAGGACAAATTTCCCTACGGGGACAATAAAGTAGGGCTGGGCGATATAGACCAAAAGTCCTATCCCGATATACTGTAAGTATTCACAGCCTTTTCTCAATACTTTGTTGAGGCACATTTGGCAGCAATTACAGCCTCAAGTCTTTTTAAATATGATGCCACAAGCTTGGCACACCCATCTTTGGGCAGTTTTGCCCATTCCTCTTTGCAGCACCTCTCAAGCTCCATCAAGTTGGGTGGGGAGCGTCGGTGCACAGCCATTTTCAGATCTCTCCAGAGACGTTCAATCGGATTCAAGTCTGGGCTCTGGCTGGGCCACTCAAGGACATTCACAGAGTTGTCCTGAAGCCACTTCTTTGTTATCTTGGCTGTGTGCTTAGGGTCGTTGTCCTGCTGAAAGATGAACAGTCTGAGGTCAAGAGCGCTCTGGAATAGGTTTTCATCCAGGATGTCTCTATACATTGCTGCATTCATCTTTCCCTCTATCCTGACTAGTCTAGGCTGCCATGTGCCTTTTACTAAGGAGCGGCTTCCGTCTGGCCACTCTACCATACAGGCCTGATTTGTGGATTGCTGCAGAGATGGTTGTCCTTCTGGAAGGTTCTCCTCTCTCCACAGAGGAACGCTGGAGCTCTGACAGAGTGACCATCGGGTTCTTAGTCACCTCCCTGACTAAGGCCCTTCTCCCCCGATCGCTCAGTTTAGATGGCCGGCCAGCTCTAGGAAGAGTCCTGGTGGTTCCAAACTTCTTCCATTTACGGATGATGGAGGCCACTGTGCTCATTGGGACCTTCAAAGCAGCAGAAATTTTTCTGTACCCTTCCCCAGACTTGTGCCTCGAGACAATCCTGTTTCGGCGGCATTTGACTTCATGCTTGGTTCGTGCTCTGACATGCACTGTCAACTGTGGGACCTTATATAGACAGGTGTGTGCCTTTCCAAATCATGTCCAATCAACTTCATTTACCACAGGTGGACTCCAATGAAGCTGTAGAACCATCTCAAGGTCCGCACACACTACACGATTTTTATGCCCGATTTTGATACAATTCTCAGTCGCGCCGAGTCTTCCCGAGTCGTGTCTAGTCGAAGGCAGTCACACAGAGTCGTGTCGCGTAGTGTGGGGGGGTCACGACTGGACTGGCGTTCGAATCGTGTAGTGTGGGCAGCAGTCAGACGCAACTGGGCTACAGTCGCAGGAAATCAAACATGTTTGATTTTTAAGCCCGATTTTGGACGCACAGGAGAAACGTGGGTGATTTTACCGTCCCCAAAGTGAACACACAGAAAGCAGCGGCCAATGACAGAGTGAAATAAAGACAGAAAAACACCGCCGCGCCTCCTTTTTCATGTCTCTTTCAAAACAGCGGCACAAACAACTCATTTCATGGCCACAGCCCCACACGAAACAGCACAACTTTATATCACCAAACATTCACGAGAACCACCTTTTCAAGCTACATTTAAACCGCAAACAGAATTTAGCGGCACTTACTGAGTTTGGAGACGAACTGTTCAGCTTCACCTCGCCACTAGCGGCTCGCCTCTCTCCGCTGTCTCCTCCGCCTCCTCCATCTCGGGGCTGAGGCCCGTCTCCTTCTCTTATTAAATCCACTGAAATATGTCCCGCTTCTTCGTGTCGCCGACTTTTATCTCCATATGACAGAACTATAGCCAAGTTGAAGGCTTCGTAGCAGTAGTAGCCTTGCACTGCGCACTGTTGTGACACTGTTTACACCGCTGACCGATCAGGACACGCACGTGTTTTCCCACGCTCACACTTTTGTTATCTCATCTTTAAATATATAAATGCTGCCCTCAGAAAAAGACTGACCTATTTTATTTTATAGGCTATTTTTATCCAAGATATTTTTTTTAATTTTATTTAAATGTGCACCTTACCTTTGTTATGCAGTGTTTATGTTTAGTGAGTTTTCAATAAAACTACTTGTATTTGGCTTTGACTTTCATTTCACAGCTCTAACTTTGCGGAAAAAATATCGGGATATATATCGTATATCGATATTCAACCAAAATATATCGGGATATGACTTTTGGTCCATATCGCCCAGCCCTAGTCATGTGTCAGTATACGTCACATGACGCAAGACGTGTCACATGACCTGAGTCCAGAAAAAAAAAATACAATAATGTTAATATAATGTTAAAATTTGAGGTACAAGGACAAAACCTATACACGTCCTTGCACAAGACAATAGGGACATACATACGTGTATTGACTCATCTAAGTGAGGCAAGCCAATAAGCAACCACACATATATGCACCTGGATAAGCCATACCCCCTGTCCATAGATATATTATTAAAGAGGGGGTATTATGCTTTTTTCAATCACATAGCACCAGTCTATAGCATACTACAATGATGACGTAACCTTCTGTTGGTCTGTATATGCAGTAAATGAAAATAACTGCCTTGAATAAAATTGCTCTCTCAAAATGCTGTACTGAACGTCTTGAAATAGGCCTCTGTCTCTTTAAGAAGCTTTCCGACACGCCCCCTTCAGCACACTGCTGTGGCATCTAAACAACACTACTGTGCGGGGAGGGGGCTCTGCTGAGCTGAGGAGCAGTGGTGGCTTGGGTGACGAAAGGTCCAGAGGCGTCTCCAGGAGGTGGGGGCGTTCCTAGGAGGACTGAGGCATAGCTACACCTAAAATGGCTGCCGTCTAAGTTTTTACTGATTACTCAAAAATATGTGAATGAGCCAAGGCAACACTCCAGGCATGTGTTTAATGAGGGAATGACATAACATGATGTAAAGCTTGAAAAAGTCCATTTTACATAATACCCCCCCTTTAATAGACCGTTAATACTCACTCCTCCCCGTTTACCACAATGACCACATTCGAGCGGGAATTCATGGCAGATTTACAGACTCCTCCTCCTTGATGGGGAATTATAGAGTTCATTCAGCCCTCACATATTTCCCTTATCATATCGTCCTGCTAAATCAGTATATTTGGGTGCCGACCTTCTACATGACTTGTGGCCTAATAAACGTGGCACATTGTCAGTGCGTGGACGGTTAGTGCCTACGTGTCACCTAGATTATTTAACTCTCTTCATGTGGAAGTATCGCCAGACTTCAACCTCAACACTGTATTGGCTGTTCAAATGTCTCCAGGCCTGTAGTACGGTAATAAAACTTCTTCTACTTAAGACATCCAGACTGGGCTCCATCCTTCTGCTCGTGTTTCTTCGGACATCTTTAGTATTTCCCTAACACTCCCCAGCTCTGACGAAGCATGTAAGGGCATAAGGGCAGGATCTTCACTGTAGACTCGGCCCTTGTGTGACGTGTAGCTCGCGCAGCTCCAATGCTAACAGTCCGACCCTCATTAAGTAAGAGATTTCTAAAATGTATCCTACCATAACCAGCCCGGTGCCTCTGATTGTGTCTAACCCAGCGTAATCACAGGAGGAATATCTAGCTGTAGACAGTTCCAAAAAATTAGGCACCGGGCATTAAAGTTGTTTTTAAACTGTCTAAAGTGCAATGCATTCCAATGGGGGCCTAGCAGCTATATGGTGGTACTACAGCAATGGCGGAGCAATGGCGGCCTCCAGTGTCGTCGTTGCAAAGCAGAGCAGTCAGTGGCCATTGATCCTCCTTCCAGTACAAAACAACACACTTTTTCCTTTTGCTTTCATTTTTACTATTCTTCCATTGTACACAATGCGTTTCCCTTCTTCACATCAAATAAGGCACATGTGCCTTCCGACTGCTTTGCCAGACAACAGCTCTGTGATCTTTTCCACTTTGGACTTTTCAAGCTCTGGAAATTTCTCTTCAAATTCTTTAATCTGGACATTCTTGAGTTTTCGTTCTAGCTTGTTTCTTGCTGTTTTCTCTTTTGTCTTTTCTCTTTTCTCTTGGCTTGCCTTTTACTCAGGTCCTCCCTCAGATCATTCTGCTTTACTCTCCTCCTCTGCCTCTGTACCTGTTCCAGCTTTACAGCTTTCTTCAAAATTGCAGCTCTCTTTTCTGTATTCATGGCATCAAGGAATCCAACTGTTTTGTTTTTTTGAGCCCTCATCTTACAGGAGAGAAAACAAAGAGTGGCATTTGGGGATCTTTCTTTATATTCACTAAACATTCCCATGATTTCCTCTGCATCAATATTGTGAGTTCTGGAAGACTTTGTTTCCTCTTTAAGTTGCTCAGTCAGATCTGTCTTCTATTTTTTATATTGTCTTTCTAGGACCGCGACAATGGCACCAAGACAAGCTTCCATCATGACCTTGAACAGTTCCTCATCTTTAGGAGGATCTCTCAATTTCTATAGAGTTGCATCTGAGTCCTCAAGAGCATCTCCAAAAAAAGTGTTGCTCTGTGTCAAGAGATCCAAGGGGCTCCGCTGCTCTTTGAGTCGGGTGACCACCTCCTTAACCACAGATATTGCTTCCACATGGTCAATTTTATTCAATGCTGACCTATAGAATTTCCTCATCCATGGACCGGTCAGCAGTTTTCCTAAAAGGCACAAAAGCAGCATCTGAACATGGCCTGTGGTTGATTTGAAGTCGGAGAGCAAGCTTGCTCGCAAACCGCCACATGATGTTCCCTTCTCCAAAAATGTCATAAAAAGAGTGTAATGCTGAATGAGGACTCCACAGATGTGGAAAAGAATGTGACGCAGATTTCCCCTATAACTGGGCAATTTCCAGAAATACTACAAAGCCACGTGGAGCTCCTTTTCCGTCTCTGTATCTTTGTCTATTCATTGACATCACAATGTTTCCAGCAGAACAGTCGTTTCCCCATAGTGTTTTCAATGCCAGTGTATCCTCACATTCTTTTAAAGTGGAGCGGGTTTTGATTGCTATCGAATCCAAGGGATGCAAATGGAAGTTGAGCTCATTTAAAGTTTTGTTCCATGCTTCATTTACAAGCAGTATTGCAGCATGGTTTGACGCGCACCTGTCAGTTAGGGTGTTTGATATGTGGTCAATAATTTTACCTTGTGTGTCTTGATAATCTCCGTTGTGGAAATATGAATGTACACTGGCCAGATTATCCACAGTTTCGATTATATGTGTACTGTAATCCTCGGCTGTCCACCCTGGAAGTTCGTCACGTTTTTTTTGGGTCAAATTTGGTTTCTTTCTCTTCAGCGTCTATTTCCCACATTTTTTCTTCAAGAATTAGCTTTTTGTTTTGAAGGTGTATGATTTCCTCTTCTTTCAGCTCCAACTTTGTCTCCAGCTCTTGGATTCTCACTTCTCTAGACAACTCTCCCAGTGCATGTGTTTTCTTCTTATATTGCCTTTTCAGTCTTTTGTATTTATTCTTCAAACCTGAAAGGGCTCTCATGGTGTCACTTAGGTTGTGTGCGTTGGCTGAAGTGTCTAGCTTTTCTTTTAGTGCAGTAATTTGAATGTCCTTGCGTTTAAATTTTTGGTTAAAATTTTCCCAGCCTCCCTTTTTTTTTTTTGCAAACTTTTCTTACACACTTTACTGGACTTGCACTTTGATGTCTGTCTTGTGTTTTTTACAGGAGAATTTACCTTTGCTGGAGTAGGTGATAGCTCAGGCTCCCTCTCACTTGTATGACCGAGTTGTTTGGTTTCAGTTTGCTCAATTAGGAAGGAAAACTTCTCACGACACATCGAGTCAAATTTTTCACACACAGGCGGATTTGAAAGCCTTTGAAACTTGTCAAGATTTCGCACTACCTTTATAACCGCAGCTTCCAAGAGTCTGACTGGTCTCTGCTCCTCAAATGAAGTCAGGAACTTAACAGTCTTTGCCCGGTTACTCTCATATGAGCAAAGATAGAGGAAGATCACATGTCCATTCAAAAGGTCATCTAATGCACCAGGCAGGGAGGAAAAATGGTCCCTGACATGTTGCTTGGTTTTTCCTGGTCTGGCGCTTGGATTTGCATTTTGGCCTTTTCTCTTCTGAGGCATCTCGACATCTAAAGGGAAAATCATTAACATTTTGAATCAAATATAGGCAATGGATAAGCACAGAAGCACACGCCAATTAGTTTAAATAAGATGCAAAATAAAATGACCCAGAAACCTCACTAGTATCTACAGGGAGATAACACAATTTTAATAATTATGCATTACTTGATATTCTGATTTAATATTTTAGCACATGATTGTAATTTTGTATTTACACTTAACCTGATGTGATTTTTAAAACGTTAGGTAATGGACCATTGACTTTTTTCAAATTTATTTTTATAGCTGGTTATTCACAAATTAAATCCAAGTCTCTCTGTTTCTCTGCTGCCTCAGTCTCCTCCTGCTCTCCTCCCGGTCTCTACCCACTCCGCTTTCATTCATATTCATGATCATATATTTCAATAAGGAGGCGGCCTTTGTTTTGATCCATCCCATTTCCAGTTGTGTAAGTAGATAGAGTTAACAAGACTAACGGTGGAGGACAGAGAAAGTGGAGGAGACCAAACAAAAGTTGAGCGGACGCATTTTGACAGCTCTTCTCAAAGGTAACGTTCAGTGTCGGTAGTCATAAAAAAAGTTGGAGAGTTTAAATGGCCATGAAACTTTGTACAACACACCTCAAACATGTGTTCTTTATGTCCACCTACCTCTGAGAAGTGTCCAAAGTGGGTGAATCCTATTTCTTGGCTGTTGAATCTTCCATCTTCCGAAAACAAACACGCAGCCGAAAATCCTAATGATGTGAGTGGCTATAAATAATCAGGGATTTCCACAGCGAGCCAATGAAAACAGCGCATTTGAGGAGAACCTCAGAGTGATGAGGGGAAATCCCGGCACAGAGATTTGGAACAAAATGGCGGCCGCTATTTATTGATATGTCCACATACCTACATGTAGTCACCGTGGCTTTCGCTCTCCAGCTCCTGGAAAAGTGTGTCATCCTGCCCAAACATGCGCCTCTGTATCCAAGAGCGCAATATATAGACTATTCTCCTCCAAATTGCCCGGTAATCTCTGAGACAAACACACAGCGTTGGTGCACACGACGTACAGGTCGTGAGCAGTTCTTGCAAACTTCATGTAAAGCCATATGAACCCACGGTCAGTACGTTTAGTGCAGGTTGGTCGTGCGTTTGCTGTACGAATGAAGTGACAGCCGCACGTCCGAGCAGTCTGCGTGGGACGCACGTTGGGTGTGCGGTGATCTGAACACTTGAGACAACTTGAGAGATAAAATTAGTTTCGATAAACAGTACTCCAGAACATCTTTGAAAAGCATGTGTCCCACAAGACGTAGTGTGGAGATTTGGACAAATTTAGATGAAGGCAATAAAATATGTAAAAACCTGGTACATTTTAAAAAGGTTTACAAAGAATTATTATTTATTAAATACGAACAATTATTGTGAGTTGTAGTATATTCTTTTGTTGTTGTTTCTTTATTTTGCTGTTGTTTTTTTCTTTTATTGTTACTTATTTGTGGATACCTTGCCTTATGTTCCCTTGTTTATGATTTGTTATCAATCAATCAAACTTTATTTATAAAGCACTTTTCATACCGAAAGGTATCACAAAGTGCTTTACAGATAATATTTAAAACAATACGCCCCGCATCATACATCCATACACACACACACACACACACAATATATCATTAGGACTAAATGAATAGATGTCAGCTAAAAGCTAAGCTAAAAAGGTGTGTCTTGAGCCTGCTCTTAAAGACATGAACGTTCTCTGCGGTCCTGAGCTCCTCCTCAGGTCGTTCCAGAGGCGAGGGCCATTATATTGGAAAGACGCCTCGCCATGAGTCTTTCTGTTGACTTTAGGAATAACTAGGAGACCCCTGCCAGAAGAGCGAAGGGGGGGGCGTGAAGGTTCATAAGGTAAAAGCAATTCTGAGAGATAAGAAGGACCAAGACCATTAAGACATTTAAAAACCATTAAAAGAACTTTAAAATCGATCCTGAAACACACGGGGAGCCAATGCAGCGACTCTAAAACTGGTGTAATGTGGTTCCGCCTCCTGGTCTTTGTCAGGACACGAGCTGCTGAATTTTGTAAAAGTTGTAAACCTGAGATACTCTTTTTGGGAAGACCAGAGAGTAGGGCATTACAGTAGTCGATACGACTGGTGATAAAAGCATGCCACTTCAGGGGTCAAATTTCGTTTCCTCACAGTTTTTGCCGAGGATTCTCGCTGGATAAAACCGGTGACATTAAAAAACACACAGTAATGGTCAGAGACGAGTCGATAACAGAGGACACAGTAGTGGACAGGCCATACGTGATGACCAGGTCCAGACTGTGCCCTTTCTCGTGAGTTGGCTGTGTGACGTGTTGGGTGAAATCCATATAATTAAGAACATTTAAAAACTCCGCAGTAATGGGGTCTAAAACGTTGTCTATGTGTAGATTAAAATCACCAGTTAAAATTATCTTATTGAACATTACGTTTCTTGCTTTGATTGTTAATGTAAATATTATTGTTTTTAATTTTGGGGTGAGCACTTACAAGCTTTTTGCTTCTCCACCAACAAAAAATAAACAGCGATTTGGGAAACGCCAGAAATCGCACAACCAAAAGTCGTACGGCCAGTTGTGACCGAGGCTTAAGAGATGCTTGGACGTCCTATGAGAAAAAACATGGAGGCTGGGAGAAGCTCATTATGGAAAATGCTGGAACATGCAGGCTCTGATTGGCTTAGTCAGATCTCTTTCAAGCCAGAGCAACAAAGGAGGGTCGTGTAGTAATAGATGGGAGCAACATCCGGGAACCTTTACTGGGCAACGCCCCCTTTTGGGGGAATCGAGAGTTAAAAATTGCATTAGTGTGTATGTGAAACAGGGACTATTTCTCGTTCGGAGGATAAAATATTCCAAACCAGTGATCAGAACTACAGGACAATGTCCGTTCTTGATTACAGACACATCAAGTCACTGTCAGAAGACGATTGGAAGATTTTGTATTTTTTGTGGACTTATATGAGCGAGTTTATCGATCACTAGCATCTGGTATGGCCATGCTCATTACTGAGGAAACAGCTCCACATTGTGGCCGTGTATTATGCACTTTGTGTAACGTATTTAATAGGTAATTATTCAAAATCTCCTAGGCCCCTAGGGACCAACAGGCCCGGTTTGAATCGTGAGGCCGTCCTTCCGTGGACCCACTACCTGCAGAAGGAGCCATGGGGGCTGGTGCTATGTGACCTGGGCAGCTCCAACGGCTGCCCCCACGACCCGGCAACGGACAAGTGGGAGGTCCTTCTGGGGTGGGGGGGGGGGCGGTCTTGGCTCCTCACCATGCTGGGAGGTCCCTTCTGGCTGGTGCGGGGGGGGGGGGGGGTCTTGGCTCCTCACCATGCTGGGAGGTCCCTTCTGGCTGGTGCCGGGGGGTGGGGTGGGCCGGTCTTGGCTCCCTCACCAGCGGGAGGTCCCTTCTGGCTGGTGCCGCGGCGCGGGGGTCCCTGGCTGGTGCGGGGGGGGTGGGCGGTCTTGGCTCCCTCACCATGCTGGGAGGTCCCTTCTGGCTGGTGCCGGTGGCTCCTCCCGCGGAGGTCCTTCTGGCTGGTGCGGGGGGGGGGGGGGCGGTCTTGGCTCCCTCACCATTATGGGAGGTCCCTTCTGGCTGGTGCCCGGGGGAGTGGGCGGTCTTGGCTCCCTCACCATGCTGGGAGGTCCCTTCTGGCTGGTGCCGGGGGGGGGGGGGGGGGCCTCACTAGAAAATATTATTATATGAGGGTGCCAGGTGACGTATGCACCGTACTCAACATGCAAACATTTTTTTTTGCGTTTGCACTGATAGATGGTCAGCGTTGTGTGGTTTTTACATAAACAACAATGTAATAGTAGTAGACGTTGTTACAAAACTAATCTTTCATAATGGTCGTACTCCCATCCAGCCGCGGCAGCAAAACGCCGGCCTGAGAACAGGCGGTCATTCTGCATCACCAGACGGATAAAGTGGTCCACATCCATGTCAGTCCCTTTAAAAACATTAAACACACAATAAATGCTATACCTATAACACAAGTACATAAAAATAACAAAAAGACTGACCACAAGTGACCCGTTTTCGTAGCGTTAGCTTAAAGCAGTATTTAGCTAGAGAGATATTAGCATTTTCACGGCATAACATTAGTACGCTGGTTCGCATAAAAAGGCGATCGGTATTGTAGCTTCAAATGTGTATTTGGCGACTTATCAACAATATAACTGTTTACACATTTACATATCTATGATGATTAAATACTTACATTTATAGCTCATCTTCAACTGATTCCTTTGTACCTCTGCCATTTTTTCTTCTGCCCGCAATGCATTGTGGGCTATATTGACCCGTTTAGTGACCATCAATGCTCACTACTTTTTGCAATGCATTGTGGGAAATTTTTAGTGCACTACTTTTTTCTCTCTGGACATTTGGGCACCCCTACAAAATGGCGTATCCACTATATAGTGCACTATATAGGGAATAGTGTGGACATTCGGATACAGCCCTAGTGTTAAAACGCACATTAACGTTAGCATTAGCAGCTAGTAGGTTAGCTGCTGAATGAACCATACCATTTGCTCTCATAAGCTACAAAACTACATCGTAGGCTGTATGATTTTAATTTAATGATAATATAAAAGCGACAGACTAAAATCTGAAGCTGTAGTGACATTATAAAGCATCCAGCGAAAAAGTTACACAGGCAAATGTCACAGACAAGTCATGATCACAGTGGGTTTAGCAGCTCAGTTTTATAACATTAACCGTCTTCTCTGTGAATGATCTGAAACAACAGGTCACTTCCATGACTTCCTTTTCACGTTCGATAATTAAATAAAACAAACAAAACGTTTTTTCATGTGTCAATTAAAAGTTTTCAGACGATCTTTCCTCATTCATTCTTATGTACAGACCTTCTGTTTTCCCCCGAAACAGGGCGTTAACCTTTTGGCACCACTGATGTGACGTTGCTCCCATCTAGTCCCTCTAGTTGAACAGTGATTGGCTGCTCCTCTCCCCGCCCTCCTGCCCCACACCCCAGCCCCTCCACATAAAGGGCGGGAAACAGAAGGACAGTCAGAGTCAGAGGGAGCTGCTCAGTGGGTGGGTCCGCCCCTTTGCTCTGAAATGAGTTGTGATAGTGGCAGGCCGTGATATTGCACCCTACGGCTCCTTTTTCGCCATAGACAACCATGTAAAAGGAGCAGCCTGTAAAATGGTCCACGGGGCATCTGGAGTTTCAGACTAATGCAAATATATTTCTTTAAAATTACTATTTTTAGGACATGGACTTTTTTCTTCATAAAAAAATTGTAAAGCATCAAAAACAATGTTTAGAAAGTATTCCAATGACGTGACGTCACCAGTGCTGTGGACGTGCGCGAGCGTGTGCGTGAAGACTCATGAACGAGCAGAGTCTTCCCCGTTAAGCGGTCTGAGAGCCAAACAGACAACAATACGGTAATGAACGGGACTGGACTAGGATAAACGCTAACAGGCACCTAAAGTAAGTTTTTTCTTTACTCAGTACTAAAATGTATTGCGAACCTACACATGGCAAGCGTGTTTAAATGTTAAAAAGTAGGCCTATTAGCTAACATGAACAACAATTTAAACTAATGAAGACGTGATCGATTTTCTGATTAGGCTGCACGGCTTTGAAAATAGCTTTTTGGTTCGATAATGTAATGCTTTCAGTAGTGAGAAGCAAACATAAAAAGTACAAAATAAATCGTTTTTTAGGTGCATTTTTTTTTCTCGCAAGGTGATCCTCTTCATAACCTTTTGTTAAGTTGGATCAGAAACAGAAACAGCACAATATACAAAGCTGACAATTGAAAAATATTGTTCATGTTGAAAAACGCACTTGTAACTCAATTGTGTATAAATGTTGTGATACACTTTTACTTATGAACAATAGCTACTTGCATACATTTGCTTTATATTTGGTACATTTGTAAATATGCTTTTAAAGAAAGAACATTTAGTCTGAACCACTAATGCTGTCAGTTTATCAATCACAGTGAACAGTGATTAATTTATTTAATGGCAACTTAATTAAAATAACATAGTATTACTTAAAATGGGACCATAAGTGAGAGCTTTAATTGGCATTTGCTAAAATGGTTGCACTCATTTGTAGGGATGGGAATCGAGAACCGGTTCTACAAGTAGACCCGGTTCTGTTTGAGCAAAGCATCGGAACCGTACGTTTCCTTCATTATCGATCCCTCTTATCGATGCTTCCGCTCTGAAAACACTCTTTTTGCGCCGCGGAGCTACACGCGCGTGCGTAATGACATAGCTCTCTGAGTCTGTTGACGCTGCTTCGAAGTAAGCAGGGAAACATCAGCCCAATCTCAATTCTACCCCTTAGCCCCGCTTAGTAGTGATGTGCGATTCGTGAACGAATCGTTCAAAACTCGAGATTCACTTTACTGACTCAGGAGTCGTGATTCCCGCCTCCATTAACTCGTTCACTAACTCGCCCGCCCACTGCTTTCTAAACTGCGATCCCTGGACTGTGTTTGTAGTCACAATGAATGGCACACTAATATTATGCATGTGTAGCTCGTTTGAGCACAGAAACCAAAAGCTTATTGTTCACAACTAATAACTATTTCCCCCTAACGTTCTCCCTCCTTCCTGCCCGCGCCTGCTCTACGAGCCGTACGAGCAGTGAACGACTCACTGGTTCTGGTTCAGCCCCGTCCCGCTCCCCTTCGAGTCGTTCAGCTCTGAACGAGTCGTTCAGCTCTGAACGAATCGTTCATCTCATTCAGCACACGCTATGATTCTGACTCGTCTCGTAACTCTCGTTCTCCCACGGAGCCGCTAACTGGGTTGAAGAAAGTCGTTTCTTCTGACCAAAAAAAATAACCCTCTACACGTGACCGCCTCGAACATTATTGATGTTAAATGAGGTTGAATATTTCTGTACCAAACTAGAGTTATTGCACTCAGAAGTCCTATGCTCTGTGTGAGTGAGTGACTCGTATGAACTGAACTGGTCTGGGAGAACGAATCACTCTGTGGTTCGGTTCACGTCAAACAAAGGCACTGATACGTATGAATCAAATGAATCAAATGACTCAACTGCTAACTCCCGGCTAAGCTAGCCTCGCGCTAAAGTGTAAATAAAGCGGAGTAGTCAATTCAGGCAGAGTATTGGAAAAAACAGATAAATATAATTGAATGCCAAAATCATGGATTACATAAAATATAACTTTATCCAGTTTTACAGTCTAAATGGCACCAAATTACAATCAAATCACCATGTATTTTTTGTATTTTTTTATTAAACAACAATTATTAATGGATTTAATTATGTGTGGAGGTTACGTTTTTTGTTCTCTATGATATTTTCTAGCTACTGTAATATTTTAATTGGTTTAAACGGTGTTTACATTAGACTGACTCACTGAATCAAATGACTCAAAACACCCGATTCACTTTGGTGAGTGATTCATTTTAACTCGAGTCAGTAAAATGAACCGAACTTCACATCACTACCGCTTAGCCCATCCCTCCGTATTGAGCGTTCACGAGACGAAAGAGCGTCGTCAATTATAACAGTCCATTGTTATAAACGTGTCAGTTCTACGTTTTCGCTTTGCTGCTGCAAACGCTCCGCGCTGTATTGCTGTTACTTTCCAAACTTTCGATACGTCGCTATTGACATGACACACGTGGTTCAGTCTTCAGTGCCTCGCTGCTGCTTCCCCGTGCTGCTGTGCTCTGAGCACGGGTCCGAGACACCGGTCTGAGCGCACCTCAGCAGCCTCCGCTCAGGCCCGGGGCTCAGAGCGGAGTCTGCGGCCGCCTGTCCCCGCCCTGAGAGCGGGTCTACTCGTCCCGAGTGCGCTATATGAGCGGATCGGCTGATCTCTCTGGCTAACGGGCTGCAGCAGAAGTAGTTCACACGGACATGGAGAAGCAGAATGTAGCGCCGGATGAAGCAAAAATAGATGAAAATCTGTAGGGTTTGGGCTGAGACCGAGTCCTGTTGTTTAGGTGTCACAAAACAGGATCAGTCTGTTACAAGTTACAGACACTTGTTGAAAAGTACAAATGTTACCGTTATATTTTAGAGGATGCCAGGCAGGCTGAGTGCCAGCAGGAGCCACAGTATATTTGGAAACTTGCTTTATTTAATGAATATTTTGTCTTGGGTAAACCCACAATTTGTCTTTTTTGATAGAGTTTATCGAAAGCACATTCATTTCCTGCTTTTCCCCAACACACAGACAAGTCAGGTATCGATAAGAGAATCGATAAAGAATCGAATCGATAGGTAAAATTATTGATGGCATTGATATCAATAAAATCTTATCAATTCCCATCCCTACTCATTTGTCTGGCTATAAATGTCCAAATCTATGGGTTAACAACATGTCCTGCTCAATGTTTTCCAGAGTCAAACCAGAGGCCCAGACAGAGCCGTCATCCCGACCATCTTTTCCTGTCCCAGTTGGTACTTCCGGGAGCCTTTCTTGTGCTTATGGTCTAAAACATGTGCAGCTGCAGTTTTGGCTGAATTGTTTTTGTTTTTGCTTAAAAGTGTCATGTTTTGTCCAATTATCTTTCCTGTTTGATTAAATGTTTGCAAATCCAAAGAAATGAAATGTGCTTTTTTTTCCCCTCCCAGGCGTTTTTTGCATTAAAATATAGTATATGCGCATTAAAAAGCATTACATTTGACTTGCTACCGCTTGTGTATATATATATTGAATCTTATTTTGACAAATACAGTGGGTGAATAAACAGCTGTAGTGAAGTTGTTCTGATCAGAAACATCACAAAGTCTAAAACAGCAACAGCTCATTCAGTTACTGGACATTTAACTGCACATTCCTCCATAGAATTAACAGTTGTTAAAATGTTTACATACTTTTAAAGGGCTGTAACTATTTTTACTTAACCAACACTAGAAACTGAATACTATTGGACTATAAAAACCTTTAATTCCAATACCTTTTCAAGTTGTACAGAACAGTTTCCTTTTTTCTTTGCTAATAGGCTGGACTTTTTCCCCCAAATAAATATTGAGTTAACATTATGAGAATATAATTATTAGAAAGCCTTAGCTAAACATGTGCAATTTAAAATCATTGAGCAAATCTTGTAATGACCTGAGGCCTGTCTGAAATGCCTCAGATGGAACCACCACGAGCCTGAGACACCAGTCCCAGAGCTGTAGAGCCTTTTACACCCAGAGTGCGCTGCACAGAGATGACAAGACAACTCCTTCAGAGTGAGGTGGAGCATGTGGCTGGGCAGCTCCTCCTGTGCAGAAACTGATGGAACATGCACATATCACAAAGAACATGCCCATATCAGAAGAATTTAGTTTGGTTTATTGTCCCCGAGGGAAAATTCCTTTTCGAATATACCAAACTCTTTGGCATGAGCTTAAGGTGTAGATATTTTACAACAACTTACCTTGGATGTGTATGAAGGACCATCTCTGAACTATACCCCTGAGCAGGTCTGCCTCAGTCCTGTCTTAGGAAACGCGGTCATCCACCACAAACATCTCTGTAAAGAAAAAAACAAATGGTAAATCATTTAAGTTACTTGAGTGGTGATGTTTATACTTTTCAGATTACGTAGTGTTGGCTATTTCTATATCTGTTTTTGTTATAATAGACTTTAATGATTATATGAAACTGTGTTGATTGTAATCTGTGCTTTTGGGGGTGATTTGATTTGAATTGTTGTCCTTACTCTTGGAGTCCACTGGGGGGCAGTGTGTTGGAGTCAGATCGTGCTGAGGCATTCCAAGGACATTGATTGGTTCTTCAACAAGTAGCCGCCTACCTCCTGTGTCTATAAACTGTGAAACTACCGAGCCGCGCTCCCTCTTATCCTGCTGTGTCCCTCGCTGACCACCGAAGAGCAACATGTAGCTTTTACCATAGCCTTTGTTTTAGATTGTAAATTCAGGGAATAAAGCAATGATTTTGATTTTAATAGAACGAGCATCCGTATTCTTTTTCATCCTTATTTTTGAACACTTCTTTAGTAGCTACTGTACCAATAAAACCTATATTGAAACACAACAAAATATGCATTTCTGCATCTGCCCTGGATCCAGTACAGATAAATGCTGTATAAAAACAATACTTCAAATTAAACTAATGATAATGCAACACTTTTGTAGTGCTCATTCTTTGTATTTCAGCCAAACAATTCTAGTGGTGAGGTTATACTAGCAAATACAGTGAAGTAAAAACTCGATTTTTATCATTTCTATTGCAATATGAAGACGCCCAGCACTTACGAAACTTCTCAGAAAAGTGGCCGACCGTGAGTACACTAGCGCGGCGACGTACGTTCGAAGGGCCGCTGTAAGCTACGGTTGTTGTACAAGAGCGGGGATATAGCTTATTAAGCCCTGCACTGACAAACTGACCCCCCAAGTCATCTTAACATAGTAACTTAATCGCCTCAAATGGCCTTACAAATTCATTTTGTAATAAAATAACGATTATATCAAGAGATTTGACTTACAGCGTAATGGCGTCCGCTCCGCTCTGAGGATTCGTCAGCAGCTGCTTTTACCCACTTGGGCCGTAGGGAGTATAGATACAGGTGACGCGTCATACAGGTACCATGGGCCGTTATGGCGGACGAAACTTGTTTCATGCGCCACTGAGCACCACTATGTAAAGAGAGGAGCTGGGACAGCATGCCTCTTGCATCTATATAATTCAATGGAGCTGCTACTGCTGTCAGTCAGAGCAGTGAGCTGCTGCTGGGTTATTTTTTTTAACAAAATAAATCAAGTACAACCCCGTGAACTGCTACCTTAACGTGGTGGGGTTGTTTGAGTGCCCGAATGATCCTTGGAGCTATGTTGTCTGGGGCTTCATGCCCCTGGTAGGGTCTCCCATGGCAAACAGGTCTTAGGTGACGGGTCAGACTAAGAGCAGTTCAGAAGACTCATATGGACGTACAACATTCAAGGACCGTGACGTCGCCCGGTATGGCGCAGCCGGGGCCCCACCCTGGAGCCAGGCCTGGGGT
The DNA here is from genome assembly GCA_007210695.1 of Neogobius melanostomus. Lineage (NCBI taxonomy): Eukaryota > Metazoa > Chordata > Actinopteri > Gobiiformes > Gobiidae > Neogobius > Neogobius melanostomus. Next base: position 148,635 of record VHKM01000241.1, read on the forward strand.
TGGGGCTCGAATGCGAGCGCCTGGTGGTCGGGCCTTTGCCCACGGGGCCCGGCCGGGCACAGCCCGAAGGGATGACGTGGGCCCGCCCTCCTGTGGACTCACCACCCGCAGAGGGATCCGTAGGGGTCGGGTGCAGAGAGGACTAGGTGGCAGTCAAAGGCGGGTGCCTCGACAACCTGGTCCGCGTGCGCAGCTTCTGGCGTTCGGGACATGGAACGTCACTTCGCTGGGGGGAAGGAGCCTGAGCTTGTGCGGGAGGTTGAGAGATACCGGCTAGATATAGTCGGGCTCACCTCCACGCACAGCCTGGGTTCCGGATCCCAACTCCTGGAGAGAGGCTGGACTCTCCATTTTTCTGGAGTTGCCCGCGGGGAGAGCTGGGGTGGGCTTGCTTATAGCCCCCCAGCTCAGCCGCCACGTGTTGGAGTTTACCCCGGTGAACGAGAGGGTCGCGTCCCTACGCCTTCGGGTTGGGGACAGGTCTCTCACCGTTGTCTCGGCCTACGGGCCCAACATCGGTGCAGAGTACCCGGCCTTCTTGGAGTCCCTGGGAGGGGTACTAGATAGTGCTCCGACTGGGGACTCCATTGTTCTACTGGGGGACTTCAACGCCCACGTGGGTAACGACAGTGAGACCTGGACGGGGGTGATGGGGAAGAACGGCCTCCCCGATCTGAACCCGAGTGGTGTTCTGTTATTGGACTTCTGTGCTAGTTACAGTTTGTCCATAACGAACACCATGTTCGAGCACAAGGGTGTCCATAAGTGCACGTGGCACCAGGATACCCTAGGCAGGAGGTCGATGATCGACTTTGTAGTTGTGTCATTTGATCTCCGGCCGCGTGTCTCGGACACTCGGGTGAAGAGAGGGGCTGAGCTGTCAACCGATCACCACCTGGTGGTGAGCTGGATCCGCTGGCAGGGGGGAGGAAGCCGGTCAGACCTGGCAGGCCCAAACGTGTTGTGAGGGTCTGTTGGGAACGTTTGGTGGATCCTTCTGTCAGTAGGGTCTTCAACTCCCACCTCCGGAAGAGCTTCACCCAGATTCCGAGGGAGGTTGGAGACATGGAGTCCGAGTGGACCATGTTCTCCTCCTCCATTGTCGATGCGGCTGCTCGCAGTTGTGGCCGTAAGGTCTCTGGTGCCTGTCGCGGCGGCAATCCCCGAACCCGGTGGTGGCGCCCGGAAGTAAGAGATGCCGTCAAGCTGAAGAAAGAGTCCTACCTGGCCTTGTTGGCTTGTGGGACTCCGGAGGCAGCTGAGAGGTACCGGCAGGCCAAGCGTGCTGCAGCTCGTGCTGTCACAGAGGCAAAAACTCGGGTCTGGGAGGAGTTCGGAGAAGCCATGGAGGAGGACTATCGGTCGGCCTCGAAGAGATTCTGCAAACCATCCGGCGCCTCAGGAGGGGGAAGCAGTGCTTCACCAACACTGTTTACAGTGCGGGCGGGGAGCTGTTGACCTCGACTGGGGATGTGGTCGGGCGGTGGAAGGAGTACTTCGAGGATCTCCTCAATCCCACTGTCACGTCTTCCGATGAGGAGGCAGAGGCTGGGGACTCGGAGGGGGGTTCGTCCATCACCCAGGCTGAAGTCACTGAGGTGGTTAGAAAGCTCCTCGGTGGCAAGGCCCCGGGGGTGGATGAGATTCGTCCCGAGTACCTTAAGTCTCTGGATGTTGTAGGGCTGTCTTGGCTGACACGTCTCTGCGGCGTCGCGTGGCGGTTGGGGACAGTGCCTCTGGATTGGCAGACCGGGGTGGTGGTCCCTCTCTTTAAGAAGGGGGATCGGAGGGTGTGCTCCAATTACAGAGGGATCACACTTCTCAGCCTCCCCGGTAAGGTCTACTCCAGGGTGCTGGAGAGGAGGATCCGGCCGATAGTCGAACCTCGGATTCAGGAGGAACAATGCGGTTTTCGTCCCGGTCGTGGCACACTGGACCAGCTCTATACCCTACATCGGGTGTTCGAGGGTTCGTGGGAGTTCGCCCAACCAGTTCACATGTGCTTTGTGGATTTGGAGAAAGCGTTCGACCGTGTCCCTCGTGGTGCCCTGTGGGGGGTGCTCCGGGAGTATGGGGTGCGGGGCCCTCTGCTAAGGGCTGTCCGTTCCCTGTATGACCGCAGCAGGAGCTTGGTTCGCATTGCCGGCAGTAAGTCAGACTTGTTTCCGGTGCGTGTTGGTCTCCGCCAGGGCTGCCCTATGTCACCGGTTCTGTTCATTATCTTTATGGACAGAATTTCTAGGCGCAGCCAGGGGCCGGAGGGTGTCCGGTTTGGGAACCTCAGGATCTCATCTCTGCTGTTTGCAGATGATGTTGTTCTGTTGGCTTCATCAAATCAGGACCTCCAGCGCGCACTGGGGCGGTTTGCAGCCGAGTGTGAAGCGGCCGGGATGAGGATCAGCACCTCCAAATCTGAGGCCATGGTTCTCCACCGGAAAAAGGTGGCTTCCCCGCTTCAGGTCGGTGGGGAGTCCTTACCTCAAGTGGAGGAGTTCAAGTATCTCGGGGTCTTGTTCACGAGTGAGGGACGGATGGAGCGTGAGATCGATAGACGGATCGGTGCAGCGTCAGCAGTGATGCGGTCGCTGTATCGGACTGTTGTGGTGAAGAGAGAGCTGAGTCAGGGGGCAAAGCTCTCGATTTACCGATCGATCTACGTTCCCACCCTCACCTATGGTCATGAGATCTGGGTAATGACCGAAAGGACAAGATCGCGAATACAAGCGGCCGAAATGAGTTTCCTTCGCAGGGTGGCTGGGCGCACCCTCCGAGATCGGGTGAGGAGCTCAGTTACCCGGGAGGAGCTCGGGGTAGAGTCGCTACTCCTTCACGTCGAAAGGAGCCAGCTGAGGTGGCTAGGGCATCTGTTCCGGATGCCTCCTGGTCGCCTCCCTCGGAGGTGTTCCAGGCATGTCCTATTGGGAGGAGGCCTCGTGGAAGGCCCAGGACACGCTGGTGGGACTATGTCTCCGAGCTGGCCTGGTGTCGCCTCGGGGTCCCCCCAGAACAGCTGGAGGAGGTGTGCGTGGATCGGGAAGTCTGGGCATCTCTGCTGAGACTGCTGCCTCCGCGACCCGGCCCCGGATAAAGCGGAAGAAAATGGATGGATGGATGGAAATCAAGTATAATCCTACTTTTATTCCAGTGAGGGCTGTGATACTAACTAGTAGATGACTGTTGGGGAAACAGATTCAGAACTAGCAAAAGTCTGATAGAGTCTATCAGATTTTCCCTCTTCTTATTTTTATCCCGTACTCCATGATACAAGGCAGAGAGGGGGCAGGGGGAGAGATATCTGCAGTGGCAATGTTTGGCAGTTTGTACAAAATAAGAGTAGCCTACAAAAGTTATGAATATTGAGTTGGAGTTGAGTTTTAATTTAAAAAAAACAACTAAGAAACAACAAGTGTTATGCTTGTTTACATTATTGAGTTGCTTTTCTTAACATAGATAAATAAATAATTTCCATTATCGTGCATCACTAGTATAATATTTACAAATATTTATAGTTATACATTTATATACATTAATAATTGACATTCTCCAAAATAAAACATGAAAACTGTAGTGATTCTGTGTTTGAACAAAAGACACAAGGGCGGCTCGGTTAGCGCCTGCGCTTCACAACTAGAAGATCCTGGGTTCGATTCCCACCTGGACGGGGCCTTTCTGTGTGGAGTTTGCATGTTCTCTCCATGTCTGCGTAGGTTTCCTCCGGGTACTCCGATTTCCCCTACTACTAAAAACATATGCAATAGGTGAATCCTCCAGCCAGGTGATTCTGACAATCAGCCTGGCTCCACATCATGGAGATGGGTCCTGGGCGTGGCACTGCCGTTGACCACTGCTCCTTACGGGTTGCCTCAGTGGCGTCCAAGGATGGGTTAAATGCAGAGACAAATTTCCCTACGGGGACAATAAAGTATACAAACAAGTACAGGTGAAACTCGGAAAATTAGAATATTGTGAAAACGTTTACTGTAATACAACTTAAAATGTGAAACTAACATATGATATAGACATGCAAAATGAGATGTCAAGCCTTTGTTTTTTATAGTTTTGATGATTTTGGCTTACAACTTGTAAAAACCCCAAATTCAAAATCTCAGAAGATTAGAATATTACATGAAATCAATAAACAAATATTTTAAACAGAGAAATGTGGGCCCTCTGAAAACTATAATCATGCATATGTACTTAGTACTTTAGTTTGGGCCTTTTACTTGAATGACTGCCTTAATGTGGTTGCGTGTCATGGATGCTCTCAGCCTGTGGTGTTATGGAAGACCAGGATGCTTCAATAGCTCCTGCAGCTCTTCTACATTGTCTCATGTGTCTCTCATATTTATTTATTTTGGCAATGCCCCATAGATTCAGGTGAGTTTGCTGGCCAATCCAGCACCGTAATCTGATGGTCATTTAACCAGGTTTTTTGCAGTGTGAGCAGGTGCCAAGTCCTGCTGGAAAATGAAGTCAGCATCTCCATAAGGTTTGTCTGCTGAAGGAAGCATGAAGTGCTCTAAAATCTCCTGGTAGACGGTTCCCTCACACACACAGTGGCGGAGGACATAGTCTGTGTCCTCATCTTCTTACTTCTCCTCCTCTGTACCTACTGCCTCCTCCTCACTATCAGGTACAATTTCCTGAAAAAAATAAAGCCTTGATTATAGTGATGTGAAGTTCGGTTCATTTTACTGACTCGAGTTAAAATGAATCACTCACCAAAGTGAATCGGGTGTTTTGAGTCGTTTGATTCAGTGAGTCAGTCAAATGTAAGCCACTGTTTAAACCAATTAAAATATTACAGTAGTTGGGAAAATATCATAGAGAACAAAAAACGTAACCTCCACACATAATTAAATCCATTAATAATTGTTGTTTAATAAAAAAAAAAAGATTGATTGTAATTTGGTGCCATTTTAGACTATTATGTAATCCATGATTTTGGGATTAAATTATATTTATCAGTTTTCCCTCTGAACTGACCACTCTGCTTTATTTATACTTTAGCGCGAGGCTAGCTTAGCCGGGAGTTAGCAGTTGAGTCATTTGATTCATACGTATCAGTGCCTTTGTTTGACGTGAACCACAGAGTGATTCGTTCTCCCAGACCAGTTCAGTTCATACGAGTCACTCACTCACACAGAGCAGCATAGGACTTCTGAGTGCAATAACTCTAGTTTTGTACAGAAATATTCAACCTCATTTAACATCAATAATGTTCGAGGCGGTCACGTGTAGAGGGTTTTTTTTTTTGTCAGAAGAAACGACTTTCTTCAACCCAGTTAGCGGCTCCGTGGGAGAACGAGAGTTACGAGACGAGTCAGCATCATAGAGTGTGCTGAATGAGATAAACGAGTCGTTCAGAGCTGAACAACTCGAAGGGGAGCGGGAAGGGGCTGAACCAGAACCACAGTGAGTCGTTCACTGCTCGTACGGCTCGTAGAGCAGGCTCGGGCAGGCAGGAAGGAGGACGTTGGGGAAATGGTTATTAGTTGTGAACAAAAAGCTTTTGGTTTCTGTGCTCAAACAAGCTACACACACATAATATTAGTGTGTGTTGGGGCTGGTAACCAACAAAACACAATAATTAATCAAGGAAAGCGAGACAAGACAGTTTACCATTTTACTTGCAAGGAGAGACAGACAGAGATAAAGACTGTTACAAACGAAGCTGGGGCCAAACCTCCCGTGTCCGCTCTGAGTTCTCTGGATGCCTCACATTGCATTTTATTCAGTTTTCACGTCCCTAGTATACAATGTACTGCTCTGGTCTAAGGGAAGGGGGGTTGCATACCAGAGCAGCAAATAACAATTTGCAAGCACACAGTGTTTTACACAGTATTCATTTTTCTCATCCTTGAGACAGTCCCGGTTTTGGACACACACACGGCTGCTCAATGTTTCTGTTTATAAACCAAAATCTGTAACTCAAAGCAGAAGCATTAGTAACATCTTTCCAGTCAGCAGATTATGACGTGTAAGACAAGCAAAATATAGAGAATAGCAATATTTATCCAACAGTGTGCCATTCATTGTGACTACAAAACGCAGTCCAGGGATCGCAGTTTAGAAAGCAGTGGGCGGGCGAGTTAGTGAACGAGTTAATGGAGGCGGGCAATCACGACTCCTGAGTCAGTAAAGTGAATCTCGAGTTTTGAACGATTCGTTCACGAATTGCACATCACTACTTGATTATGAGCCATTACTCTACTCAGGTGAACCCATGTTTTCTGGTATAAACAATAGCAAACACTAGTAGTTACAAGTCACTTCACAGTGGAAATATTAAAGTGACTCATTGTAAGTATACTTCTGTTAGTAGATCCTCCTCTGACGTCTAACCTAAACTAAAGGCTCTTATACTTCAGCGTCAGCTCCGCGTTTACGTGCAGGACGCACGTGGGAGCCAATCAGGGAGTTTGCGACAGCTGCACCTGCCGCTCAAGGTGACTCCACTGCCAGTGCTGCAGAACGCAAGTGAGGTGATTGGTTGATCCTAACACACAACAAACTCCTTCAGTCTCCCTCTTTGAACTTCTTTTTCATGAATATATTGTTCCTATGATTTAGTGCTTTTGTGTTTTCACTTTTATGCTATTAAAAAAAAATTAAAATATACATCACAACGTGAAGGCAGAGGAGGTACGCCGAAGTTCGAACAATTCTGGCTTACGTGAAGTAGACAGGGCTGCGGTGGGCGGGACCGGCCGCTCGACTATAAAACAGCCTTAACCTGTGTCAGGTGAAGTATATAATAAGTTGTCATCATATGCAAAGAAGACAGTCAGTCCTCTGAGGACAAGGAATCAGGTGATCAGGTGACACTGGAGGCAAGGAGGGTGAAGTGTCTTGCCCAAGGACACAACGACAGTGTACATTTGCGGAAGCTGTTGTCCTAATTTAATTCTGTTCAACCCACATTTACTGTAACTAAACTGCTATTTCTTTTAGAAATGAATATATATGTATGTACACTACCCCAGTCAGATATCCACGCAAAGGCACTCCAGATTACTAGCACCAGGATATATATGTGCTCTTATCATTTTATTCAACAAAGCATTTGTCCCCAAGAAATATCAATACAAAAAAACAGAAGTGTGTGTGTGACTATTTCAAAGATATTGTTTACTTACGGTGGAGTCACAGATGTGGATGCTCCTCCTTCCACTGGTAAACACAGTGGTAAAAAAAAGATTGTCACCAGCCGAATCAGTAGCACTATCAAGACAGCACACAAAAAATAATGATGATAAAACAGAAGTGTGTGTGACTATTTCAAAGATATTGTTTACTTCAGTGCTATAATTTCAGTACAACAACTATTGATATCAGAGGCTACTACGTTCAAATGCTGGGTTATTTTAACAACCCGAAAGCTGGGTTATGGCTGTTGGGTCATTTTGTTGGGTTAATTTCATAGAGTTGGGTAGTTTTTTTCTACTGAACAGCTGTGTCAGTAGGTTGGGTCAATGTTGGGTCATTTCCATAGACAGTAAATCACTGATATTTTCCCGCTCTCAGCATTTCTACCCAGCAGGTTGGATCAAATCTTCAAAAACAACCCAGCGCTTGGGTCATGTTTAAACACAGGGTTGCCAGGTCAAATTTGGTGTTTTTTCGTGGGTGAAAAAAAGTGTCAGCGGTTTTCCTCCTAAGGCCTGAAACAATTCTCACTGCTATTGTGTGTCATGTGAATGAAGTTCGCTCTGATACAGTGTGTTAAAATGGACCTAAATTCAACTAGAAACACAATAAATATTTTCTACATGTCTGTCCTCATGTTGACAAAATCAAACTGGTGTGTTAATGCTCACCAGTATCATGTATTAATCTAGCCATTTCCCGGCCTGGTTCAGCTCCACTGCTTGGAAGACAGTGTTGTAAGCCGTTTGCCTGATTAGAACGGTGTGAGGTCAAGAGGGCAAAAAAGCTACAAAACATGATTAAAACGTCATAACAAAAACAAGAAAGAAGCTTAGAAGAGTTTTGTAGGTCTTACCTTTCAAATGAGAAGTCGCACTGGCCTATTGGCTGTAAACTCCAGTCAAGAAGCTTTTAGATTTGAGTAAAGCTGAACTGGAGAAAATGCGCTCTGTTAAGGTGGGGGGGGGGGGGGGTTGAGGTTAACAACACCCTAAAACAAGTATATCTGGACTGACGCGCAGGTGTGTCTAATGGTCTCCACTCACCCAGGTTTATCAGAGAACCAGCCACCAGTCATCATTGCACAGTCGTTTTTAACCATTGGCTTAGAGAAGAGGTGGGGGTTGGCGTTTCTCTGGCATACACACTAGCACTAAGGGAACATGGCGGCATTCCCACCTCCTGCTCACAATCATACTCACCGTTTTCTTCTGTCGTTCTACCAAGAAAACACGTAATACTACCGATGAAATATTTACGAGAATATAAATAAACTTACAATATGTTTCCCCCCATGCCTCTGCATCTGAGTCATACTGACTATCTTTTTCCTCAGAAGATGCCGAAACATGATCTAAGGCTTCTTGAAGTTTGTAGAATGGCTTCATCTTCGCTGCAGGCATCTGAAAAGATAAAAACCAATCCTTCGGAACTGCCAAAAAATGTACTGTACTCGATGCGTAACGCTACAATGTGTTGGCTGCGCTGTCAATGCGCGCTTCTCCTTTGTGGAATAGTGGGAAAACACAGGCAATTTCATGTACCTGTACAAACTTATGTCCAGCCGCTTTTCTGAAAGCTATGGTGATTGGCTATATTGTCCGATTGTCATCTGCGCAAGCACAAAGTCGTTCCAACCTAAAGTCTTTGATTTCTTTGGCGTAGCTTTACATGGCACAGAGGGCTCTGAGGATGGTTTCATTTTCAAGGCAGGGGAAGACAAAGACATCCGATATATACGACAGATGAGAAGATCAATCAATCACGTTTTATTTCTAAAGCACTTTACAACAACCAAAGTCGACCAAAGTGCTGTACACAATAAAAAATACAATTTCATTAAAAACAGACCATTATCACATTCATAACAGTTGCCACAGAACTATGTGTCAAATGCCCTTTTAAACAGATGAGTCTTTATTTTTGCTTTGAACAGGGGCATGTCTGAAACCGGACATAACTCAAGCAGCAACGAGTTCCAGAGTTTTGGACCTGCCACAGCAAGAGCACGATCACCCCACTGTTTGTAACATGTCCTGTTGATGTTGATGAAGTGATGCGCAATGGCTTATATTTATTTTATTTATGTACGTATTGAATCCTGAAGACAAATCTTGATTATTGGATCATTTTAACAGCGCGACTTTTTTATATGGGAAAACCTGTTCTGTGTATTATAACAAATGGAAAGAGCACAAGCACTCCTGAGTTTTACAAGAATTGGACCTCAACAACCGGCCTTGAATAAGCTGCCTTTTATTGGTCTGTTTTTACTGACAAAACTTTAGAATATTTACGTTTTAGGTAAGATGTAGGCATAAAATGATCTCAATAGCAGTTTTGTGAAAATGAAGTCGATAAAAATTATACTTGTATACTATATAACTCATATTTTTCCTACCACATCGCGTGTAACGGTAAATAACAGAAATTGGGGGACGGCATGTAACTGGCTAGAGCACAGATTGCCTTGGCAGGATTCATCTCGAACAATTCATAAATTAGGCACTCTCTGGTGGTCCAAACAGTGAAATAACAAATGACCCTTACTGTAACATAAAGCTGTACTTGGTGCCAGTATGGATGATCTTCTTTTCAGTTGAAATGCTTCTTTTTGATCCAAGTAGAAGATCTTGTCTTCCACTGCGTCCCTCCACTTGTATGGATACTTTACCTCTATCAGCTCATTTTCTACAAATCAAACAATCCGGTGAAGCCCCAAGCACGGCAGAACTGGACAGCCTCAAACCTGACCTGCTCAGCGTTTTTCCTGTTGCTTCCTCAAAGGTTTTTATGCCCTCATTTTCGTGGGCATTGACCCACTCAAGAGCATGCACACCACTACGGTCCTGCACCCTGATAACTATTCTGATAAGGGGGGGTTGATGTGCTTGCAAAACCTTGCTGGCTTCCTCAGTGCATGCCATAGTTTATTGTTCGTTTCGCCAATTGTTGCTGTCTGGATGGCCTGAATTTATTCATCAGCACAGGCAAGCCTTTGATCACAGACACATTTACAGTGTTTATACTGGTATAAAGTCAAATTTAATGCTTATTGATGCCATTTTAATACCATAACAATATTTTTAATGTCACAAACAAAACGTATTTATGAACCTCAACAAATAGGTCACAGCAGTCATACTTTATGGCAGGATGACACCATGAGACCATCCAAGACCATTCACAAATTCACTCATCACACTGTTCTCTAACAGTTCTTCTTGGCTTTATTTTCGCCCGGCTTGGCGTTCCTCCACAGGCCTCAGTCTTTTCAGTTAGGAAAGGATGATCTTAATTCCTGGGAACTGCCTGCAGAGGTACAGCAGGTCCCACTTTATCGCTGCAACAAGGTCGACACTCTTATTCTTCCCGAGATGAGGACAGTCAGTCAGGGGCAGATCTCCCCTGGAGGGCCTGATGGATGTAGGGGACCAGACCACCCCACAGCAGGCCTCCCCTGCCAAACCATTCCGATGTGGGCATGTTAGGGAATTTTGCACAACAGACCTAGAAACGCTCTGTTAATTCTGCCTCAGAAATAAACAGATTAAACACACTAGTCAGACATTGAATTTATTCTTATATCGAATCCGGGAGATGAGTGGAAGGCCATCAGGCAGCCTCGCCTGCCTCCCAGCCAGTGTTGTTTTCGTCAACGAAGACGATAACGATATGATTTTGTTGACGCCCCTTTTTTTAATGACGATAACGTAACGATGACGAGCTAAAAATAGCTCTTTGGGGACTAAAACCTGACGAGAAGTTTATGAGTTTACGTCAACGAGACGAGACGAGACTAAATGGGAGAAAGTGGTTCGTCAGATCGTTCACAAACAGAGTTTATACGCGGAGCGGGAGAACACACTGGTAAACGTGACACAGAGCGGCGCCGCAGCTCTCATGATGCTACCGGGCAGCGGCGCCTCTCTCTCTCTCTCTCTCCCTCTCCCTCTCCCTCTTCCTCTCTCTCTCTCTCTCTCTCTATCCCGCTCCCTCTCCCTCTTCCTCTCTCTCTCTTTCTCGCTCCCTCTCCCTCTTTCTCTCTCTCGCCCTCTCCCTCCTTTCTCTCTCTCTCTCTCCCTCTCCCTCTCTCTCTCTCTCTCTCGCACTCTCTCTCTCTCCTCGTGGCCTGCACTGCACTGCTAGCGTACATCCTCCACAGAGCGCGTCTGACATCGATGTCACAGGGACATCGACCTCAGGACAGTTTTAAATACCGTAGCGTATGAACGCAGAACGCATGTTGAGGCTACGTACTGTAGGTGCAGACAGCGCTGTTTATAAAAACAAAAGTGGCGATCAGAGGACGAGGAGAGCAGGCGCTTTTGGAAAAGTCCTGTTCACAAAGACACTTCTACTACTGCCTATTGTGGTGTAATCGGTTTGTCAAAAGCTATAAAGCCAATAGATACTGTAACTATTATTATCCCAATTTCCAATAGTTATCTAAATTAATTATAACTTTTTATAATGAAACTGACGAAAACTTGACTAAAACCTTTTAAATTTTCGTCTGACTAAAACGTGACTAAAACTATCACATTTAGAATGACTAAAATGTGACTAAATCTATAAGCATTTTTGTCCAAAAGACTAAACTAAAAGGGCTGCCAAAAACAACACTGCTCCCAGCTCAACTCAGCAATACAGAGATTTCACAAAGCTTTATGGAAAAATAGGCACACCCCTTTTCCTTCAAGACACAAAAAACTTTTCATGACATCATAAAACCAAAACCCAGCCTCCCCTTCAGTCAGGGTGGGGGCTTTAACCCCTTTCCTGAACCCACAGACACAAAGGGGGGCTGCAATTTCCTCGAGCCATTTCCTCTGTGGAGGTTGTTTATGCAGTTTTATGACCCAAACTGAGATTACCAAACCAGGTAATCGTTTACTCTGGACATCTGCTTTTCACGCTTGAGCGCCCAAATTCTTCCCTTTGTGGGGTTTAGTGGCTTTAACCAAACAGGAGACCTTTGCACCCTTATCTGCTGAAGACATTTGGCCCCAACGCCAAGTCGAACTTTGACTGTCTACAAAAAAACAGATTTAACAGTCAAACTTAATGTAATACTTTCATGTTAACATCAAATACAGAATTTCTTAACAGGGCAGCCAGTCCCATCGCACTCCAAGGTCTCTTTTCTCCAAACATAACTGTCCCCCACAATCCAGATCGTGGGCTCTGATAAATTACAGATACCCATATCAGACAATTACATCTTTATAGAGTTCGGGAAATCTGCCATCTTTGCAGCTGTCCATCCATCAATCTATCCATTTTCTTACTTTTCCATTGCCAGCGATTGGAGCTGCCCAATCACATTGCACCCGTCCCCTATGGTTCCTCCTGCAGGTGGTGGGTGCACGGAGGGACGGCCTCACGGCATTAACATGAACCTGGCCCCCCATCATACTCAAAATTTTATAAAAATATGTCAATCGTTTGTGCTGTTTTGTGCTATCGTTTTTGAGATATTGTGTCTATCCTTTTGGCTTCGTTTATGCTGTGCATATATTTGGTTTATACAGTTATGTTAAACATTTTAAGAATTTGGGTATCGCTTTGTTTTCTTTTTCTTTGGGTATCGCACACACCTGTTATATTGACAGTGTTGTCATATCCGGACACTTTATTGCTGCGTGATTAATCATGGATAGAACCTCTCAATGCTCCTCCAACTTTTGGCAAGCTTGGAACAGCCAGTGTGGAGTGAAGAGTCACTGTTTTTGTAGTGTGTAGTGCTAATACCTCTGGAAGTCATTGTATGCAGCTTTAATTTAAGTACATGTATGAGGCCTTCTTTACTGCTTGATTAGCATGGTAGAGTTGTAGTAGTGAAGCTTATAAGCATACACATTTTGTTTTGTTTTCTTAAATTAACTTAATTTAATGGCAATTTTTGAAAGTAATAATGAACTAAAAGCAGTCACTGTCAAAGAACAATGTTATGGTATATCTTCACATACAAAAGAACGAAACATGGACATAGAATTGAAACATATGCCAAACTAATTGCAAACAAACTTAAAGTGCCAAAGGATAACTCCCATAAAAGCATAAAAAACAAGGTTACTATCATGTGTGTAAAGTACTGCATGTGGACACACGTGTCTATTTTCTGCCACAGTTTTCACTTCGCTCCTCAGGTCATCAAACATCTCCCAGACTCTTAGGGACCTTCTGCAGTAGCAGACGTAGTGACCCATGGCATTCGTTAACTCTCCACCTCTGAATGCTACAGCCCTTAGTGTGAAGGTCTTATCCTGAAGCACCATGCTGGATGGAAAATCAGACAAGGAAGACTCTCTCTTGGTGAGTTAGTGAAGTACTCATACGGTCAGTATCAATCCACAAATGTCTCCCAGACTGCAGCTGTGTGTGACCATCCATTCACATAGGGCAGATGACACCTCTTGCCTCCAGGGTGACCCTGTAGTGGCAAATGGACCGGCCTGAGACAGGGAGATATGGGCTGGTGAAGTCCTTGCTGCACTGCAATCTTAAGTTGAGCCATACCAGAAGTCTGCAGTACATCGAACTGGTGGCTCTTTCAGACATTGGGCCTGGAGCTGACCTCCACATTCCTTGCAGTAGCCTTGAATGTCTATGTATTTACTTTTCGACATGGGATAAACATTTGCCCGTTTAAAGACAAAGGTGCAGGTATGTTTCACCTCTTTCTGTCACTATGCGGGGCGAGAGAGGGAAAGGACCCAAATGCAGAGGCAGCTCTTGTACAACTCAAGTTTAATGGATAATATCCAAGAACAAACGGATAAACAAAACAGGAAAACTCACAACATGAGCGGGTTACACAACAGGAACAGACTAGCAGAATCAGGCGAGATACACGTACCGACGCTCAGAACAGGACAAAACAGCACAATGACCCGACAAAGACAAGAGGAGACACAGGGGAATTAAATACATGAGGAAACAGGGAACACATTAGGGAGGGGCAGGTGATCAACGAGGGGAAGGCAAAGCAAGAGCACACAGACACAGACACCAGTCAAAACAAACACAGAACAAGAACAGGGGAACAGAACAAAACTAAACCATCTGACCCAAACCAAGACAGAACCCTAATAACACAAAAGAACCAAAAACCGAACCGTGACACTTTCCATAATATTTCATTTATGACATGAGTCCAATGCCTGGTTTTAATATGTTATATTTTCTGTTGGCATAGTTGACGCTCTCCGGCATGAACTGTACCCATTTCTCAAATGGCACCAACAGCTGAAAGGTCTTCTCTGACTGAAATATGTCATCACTGTCACTATGCTGATCGGCTTCACTATTTTCAGATGCACTGGTGTCACTTAGACCCAAAATGGTCCAGATGTTGTGCCTGTTTTGTTTTACAAAGGTATACAGTGCCTTGGCAGATATTCTCTCATCAAGTTGATGGCTGAGTTCTGTCCAGATTTGTTCAGCAGGTTTAGCAATTTCACCATTTATTAATATAGCCTCTTTTGATGTTGAGAGGATGCAATACAGCATGTGTGGCCACTCCTGGATTTTTTTGGCATCTAGGAAAAAAATAAATAAATAAGTTAAATCACCTTACAGTGCCTTGCGAAAGTACTTGGCCCATATGGGGATGTAGTCTTTCGCTGATGGGAGCGTGTTGGAGTATCAGGCCCGGGATGTAAGCATTCGGCACCGGATGGTATCCGGCCCCGGATGGTCAGGTATCTGCCTCGGGATTGCCCAGTATTCTGCGGTCCGGGATGGTATCTCGGCCCCCTGGAGTTGCAGTATTCGGCCTCGGGGATGGCCAGTATTCGTAGGTTCCCGCGGATGGTATCCGCCCCCTGGTGTCAGTTTCGGCCGTCGGATGCCAGTATTGGGGTCCCGTGATTGGTATTCGGCCCTAAGTGGGTCTAAGAGAATTCGCTGATTGGAAGTGCTGCCTAGATCAACCAGCACCCTCTTGCACCGGTGGGATATCACCGTATAATACCCAACCTGCCTCAGAGTTATTTTGTTTTGAAGCGCAGAGAGCAACATGAAGACCAAAGAACATACAATGCAGGTCCTGTGATTATTGTTGTGGGAGAAGTATAAAGAACGGGGTGGATACAAAACGAGTTTCAAAGCTTACATCCCAAGGATGCACTGTTTCAGTCGATAATATTGATAAATGGAAAAAGTACCACACCACTTGGAATCGACAAGAACCGCCGTCCCTTCGAAACTTTTCCAGCCACGGACAAAGAGAACCACTCATCAGAGAGCTTGGTAAGAGACCCATGGTCACTCTGGATGAACTGCAGACATTACAGCCCGACGTGGACACATGTGTCCATCAGACAGCTATCAGTCGGTGTCCTGCACAACTCTGGCTTTTATGAAGAGTGGCGCAGAAGTTAAGCCATTCCTCAGAGACATCCATAAAAAGTGCCGGTTTACAGTTTGCCACAAGCCACCTGGGAGACCACGACCGGACATTGAAGAACGTGCTGGTACAGATGAGACAAGAATCGAAGCTTTTTTTGGCTGCAAATCTTCTCTCTGTTGCTTTGGGGTACAAGCAACACGCTCAGTCGGACCTGAAACACCATCCCCCTGATCAAATACGGGGAGGGCCAAGCTCATGGTTTGCGGCTGCCTTTTCCGCCGCAGCAGGGCACGGGCACAGATGTGTAAAAATCGATGGAAGATGAGCGATAGGAGCAAAAATAGAGGGCCAGATGGAAGAAAACCCTGATGAGTCTGTAGAGACCTGAGCCTGGGACGGAGATTCGTTTTCAAACAGGACATGATCCAATTATAAAAGGCAAAGGCGTAACAATGCGATGGCTTCAACCAACAGACAGTATCATGTTTTTAGAATGGCAAGTTCAAAGTCCAGACCTCCAATCCCATCTGAGGAATCTGTGGGTACACTGAAAACTGCTGTCACAGACGCGACCATCTAACTCTCACGAGCTTAGCTGTTTGCACAGGAGGAATGCGGCAATATTTCGTCTCTTTCAATGTTGAGAAACTGATAAGAGAATACCCGAAGAGACTATACGCAGTATCACAGAGAGAAAAGTGGACTACAAGATTAACGCACTATTTTCAGCTTTTGTATTTGTTAAATGTTTGAGTTTGACTTGATTACTTTTTATATTCATAAATTTCGTTTCACTTCGGTTGATTGTGTCCCCAGTAAAGTTGATTCTTCACACAAAAAAATCAGCGTTGGAGTGATTAGGGACGCGTCTGGATGTTTTATTAGGCCCGGCCTGGAGCTGTTGGAGCGGGCCTGCGTGGTGGTGGACCCGCCCTGGAGTGTGGTGGGGGGTGAATTGAAATCGATTTCCAAGACTTTTTGTAGTTTAAACAGATAGGTTGCCCTTTAATGTTTCAACCCCCTTAGACCCCGGTAAGCCGAATCCCGTTTTCCCTGGGTTTTACTGGGTTTTTAAAGCCCTAAAGCCGATTCACGCCCTTAACCAGCCGGGTAGCGAGGCCCCGATAACACCGGCACACGGGAACGTCTTTACCGGGGCTTAAGGGTTATATGCACTTGCGTTCCAGAACCCACGGAAAGCTCACCGGAGCGAGGCACAGAATACCCCCGAACGCGGAGCAAACGACTTTCCAATCCACACCCAAGTAATCCAGAATTATAAAGGCGAGCCTCCCGCACATGACCCGGTGCCGTTAACCAGGCGATCCGACGACGTTAAAGGCCCCTATTCGACGTCGGTCCGACGTCGGGGCTGGATGTAGTTTAGAACGGGCTGGAGTTTAGGACGGGCTGGATGGTTATTCTAGCGACCGGCTGGAAGGATTAAGGGACCGGGGGTGTATTAGGACGGGCTTGGAGGTATTAGGACCGGGCTGCGATGTATTAGGACCGTGCTGGATTGTCAATTAGGGGACGCGGGCTGGATCGGGCGGTGCTCAGGGTAGTATGGCGTAAGCCCTGGAAGCTGTGCGCGGCCGTTTTTATTTCAATTTAGGTCCCCCCCATAAACCGCCCCGGGGGGTTAAGGGTTCTTAAGGCCAAAGTTCGCTTCAGGACCTCGGACAGCTCACGGCGCGAGGCACAAATATCCCCCGAAACGCGGCAAAACGACTTTCAATCCACACTAATGGGGTTATAGAGGGCGAGCCTCCCGCACACCGCCGGGTGCCGGAACGGCGGGCCGATCCGGACCGCGTTAAGGCCCCTTTCGCGTCGCCGAAACGTCCGGAGCGGCTAGTTCTCGCCTTTCCTTCGTCGGCGACACGAGCTCGGCCTATTTCTTTCCGCAAAAAGGCACGGCACCGGTAGAGGAGAGTCACCCGAGCAGCGGCTGTATGTGCGCGGCACCCAGGCGGGGGCCCTTCCCCCGCGGAGTCATAAGCGTGTTTCCTCCACACGGAGAAAAGAATTCCAAAAAAAATGTAAACGACTTTTAATCCAAAAACGGTCAGACACGGGCGCTAGAGGCGCACCGCGCCGAAACACGGTCAGATGTGGTCTTGCTGGCCGTGGGGACTCTCCCGGCGAAGCTAATTCCCATTTTCGGTGGCCGTCTGGTCCGTTGCCCTGATACTCTTTGAGTCTCAGGGGCACGGAAATGCGTTTTCGCAACTGAGTTCTTTTTCAGCGTTGAAGCCGAAACAGAATCCGGGGCATTGACCCTCCCAGCCTGGAGGTGTATGGGCCGGTCTGGAAGGCTTCAGCCCCGGCCTGGATGTTTTAGGACCGGGCTGGAGGATTAGGACCGGCTGGATGTTTTACGGGACCGGGCCTGGATGGTTTTAGGACCGGGCTGGAGGTATAGTAGGACACGCGGCTGGTTTTTAGGACCGGGCTGGAGGTATTAGGACGGGCTGGAGTTTTGGCCGGGCTGGAGGTATGTAGGCGGGTGGGATGATTTTAGGACCGGCGCTGTAGTATTAGGGACCGGGCTGGGATGTTTTTAGGACCGGGCTGGAGGTATTAGGACGCGGAGCTGATGTTTTAGGGACCGCGGTGGAGGTATTAGTACCGGGCTGGATGTAGTTGGAGCCGGGCTGAGATGTATTGAGGGACGGGAGCTGGATGTCATAGGACCAGGCGTGGATGTATTAGCGACCGGGCTGGAGGTATTAGGACCGGGCTGCAATGTATTGAGGACGGGTTCTGGAGTATTAGGACGGGTCTGGAGGTATTAGGACCGGGCATGCGATGTTGTTAGGACCGGGCTGGGACGGATATTATGGACGGGCTGGAACTGTATTAGGACTGGCTGGAAGGTATTAGGACCGGGCTGGATGTATTAGACCGCTGGGTATTAGGACCGGGGCTGAGGTATTAGGACCGGCTGGATGTTTAGATGGGCTGGAGTAATTAGGGACCGGGCTTGAGGCTGATATAGGGACGGGGTGATTGTTTTTGAGGACCGCGGCTGGACGGTTATTAGGACCGCGGCTGGCATGTTTTAGAGACCGGGCTGAGATATTAGGACCGGGCTGGGATGTAATTAGGACCGGGCTGGAGGTATTAGGGACGGGCTGGATGTATTAGGACGGGCGGAAGGTATTTCAGGACGGCTGCGATGTATTAGGACCGGGCTGGAGAAATGGGGCATGTCTGAGAACCGGCGACATAACTCAAGCCAGGCAACGAGTTCCAGAGTTTGGGACTGCCACAGCTAAGAGCACTTCACCCACTGTTTGTAACATGTCTTGATGTTGAGTGACGATGATGACGCAATGGCTCTTATATTTATTTTATTTAGTGTTATTGAGATCCTGAAGACAAATTCTTGATTATTGGATCATTTACCCAGCGCGACTGTTTTTATAGGGGTGTGAAAAGACTGGTTCTGTGTATTATAACAAATGGAAAGAGCAACAGCACTCCTGAGTTTTACAAGAATTGGACTCTCAACAACTGGCTTGTAAATAAGCGTTGCCTCTTGATTGGTCTGTTTTTATGACAATCACTTGTAGCATCATTTACGTTTTAGGATAACGCATTCGTAGGCATAAAATGATTTCATAGCACAGTTTTTGGTGAATGAAGTCGAAAATATTATACGGTATTTAACTATATAACTCATATTCTACTCCACATCGCGTTGTAACGGATAAAAAACAGAAAACTTGGGGGCACTGGCGCATGTAACTGGCTAGAGCACAGATTGCACTTGGCCAGGATATCTCGAACAATCATAAAATTAGGCACTCCTTCTGGTGTCAAACAGTGAAAGTAACAAATGGACCCTAGCTGTCAACATAAAGCTGTACTTGTGCCAGTATGGATGATCTTCTTCTTCAGTGAAATGTGCTTCTTTTTGATCAAAGAGAAGATTCTTGTTTCGTTCACTGCGTCCCTCCATTGTATGGATACTTTACCTCTATCCGAGCTCATTTTCTCAAAATTCAGAACAGATCCGGTAGAAGCGCCAATGCACCGCAGAATGCGACAAGCCTCAAACCTGACCTGCTCAGCGTTTTTTCCTGTTTGCTCTCTCAAAAGGTTCTTTGATGCCATCATTTTCGTGGCGATTGACCCACTCAAGAGATGCACACCACACAGTCCTAGCACCCTGATAAACTATTCTGATAAGGGGGTGTGATGTGCTTGCAAAAACCCTTGGCTGGCTTCCCTCAGTGGCATGCCATCAGTTTATTGTTCCGCTGTTCCGCCAATTGTGCTGTGCTGGATGGCCTTGATTTAATCGATCAGCTACAGGCAAGCCTTTGCATCACAGACACATTTGTACCAGTGTTTATAGCTGGGGGTATAAAGTCCAATTAATGATTTAATTTATGCCATTTAATACCCATAACAAATTTTGTAATGTCACAAACGAAAACAGTAATTTATGAACGCTCAACAAATAGGTCACAGCGGAGTCTATACTCTTATGGAGCGGATGACACCATGAGACCATACAAGGACATTCAGCAAATTTCACTCATCACAGTTCTCTAACAGTTTCTTCTTGGCTTTATTTGCCCGGATTGGCGTTCCTCCACTAGCCGCGAGTCTTTTCAGGTTAGTTACAAGGGATGATTCTCTTATTCTGGGAACTGTGCCAGATGTGTACAGCAGGCCCACTTTCTATCGGCTGCCATACAATCGACACTCTAGTTTTCCCGAAGATGAGGCGAGTCAGGTCAGGGGCAGATTCATCCCCTGGAGGGGCCTGATGGATGTAAGGGGACCAGACCACCCCACAGCAGGCCTCCCCTGCCAACCATTCCGATGGGGCATGTTAGCGGAATTATTAGCAAACAGACCTGGATACTGCTCTGTTAATTCGGTGCCTCAGAAATAAAACGATTAACAGACAGCTAGTCCAGACAGTTGAATTATATTCTTATATCGGCATCCCGGGAAGATGAGTTGGAGCCATCAAGCGGCAGCCTCGCCTGCCTGCCCGAGGATACCAGTGTTGTTTTCGTCAGACGAAGACGATACGATATGATTTTGTCTGACGCCCCTTTTGTTTAATGACGGATAACCGTAACGACTGACGAGCTTAAAAATAGCTCTTTGGGACTAGAACCTGACGAGAAGTTTATGAGTTTACTTTCAACGAGGAGAGACGAGGACATAAATGGCGAGGAAAGTGGTTCGCAGACGCGCTTCACAAACAGAGTTTTACCGGGCGGGAGACACTCACTGGTCAACGTGACACCAGAAGCGGCGCCGCAGCCTCAGGATGCGTACCGGCAGGCGGCGCCTGCTCTCCTCTCTCTCCTCTCCCGCTCCCTTTACCCTGCTTCGTCTCTCTTCTCTCTCTCTCGTATCCCGCTCCCTCTCCCTTTCCCTCTCTTCCCTCTTCTCTCGACCCCTCTCCCTCTTTCTCTCTCTCGCATCCCTCCTTTTCTCTCTCTCTTCTCTCCCTCTCCCTCTCTCCTTCCTTCTCTCTCGGCACTCTTCTCTCTCTCCTCGTGGCCTGCACTGCACTGCTAGCGTACATCCTCCACAGAGCCCGCTGACATTCGATGTCACAGGTGACATCGACCTCCAGGACAGTTTTAAATACGCGTTGCGTATGAACGCGAGAAGCATGTTGAGGCTACGTACTGGTAGTGCAGGGACAGCGCTGTTTATAAAAAACAAAAGTTTGGCGATCAGGAGGACGAGGAGGCAAGGCGCTTGTTGAAAAGTCCCTGTTCACAAAACAACTTCTACACTACTGCCTATAGTGGATGTAATCGGCTTTGTCAAAAGCGTATAAGCAATGATGTACCTATGTAGTCACTATTAGTTTATCCCAATTTCCAATCAGTTTATATAAACATTAATTATAACTTTTTACTGAACTGACCGAACTTGACCTAAAACCTTTTTAAATTTTCGTCTGACTAAAACGTGATACACTATTCACATTTAGAATGGACTAAAATGTGACTAAAATCTATAAAGCATTTTTGTCCAAAGAGCTTAACAACTGAAATGAGGGCTGCCAAAAACAACACTGCTCCCAGCTCAACTCAGCAATACACGAGATTTCACAAAGCTTTATGGAACATAACTAGGCACAACCCTCTTTCTTCAGAACACCAAAAAACTTTTTCATGGACATTCATAAAACCAACCCAGCCTTTCCCCTGTCAGTAGGGTGTTGGGCTTTAACCCCTTCCTGAACCCACAGGACACAAAGGGGGGCTGCAATCTTCCTCGAGCCATTTCCTCTGTGGAGTGTTGCTTTTACGCCATGCTTTTATGACCCCCAACTGAGTTACACCAAACCAGGTAATCGTTTTACTCTGGACATTCTGCTTTTCACGCTTGAGCGCCAATTCTTCCCTTTGTGGGGTTTTAGTTGCGCTTTAACCAAACAGGAGACCTTTAGACCCTTCATCCTGCGTGAAGGGCGACATTTGGCCCTCAAGCCAAGTCGAACTCCCTCTGACTGTGCTACAAAAAAACAGATTTAACAGTACAAACTTTCATGTAATACTTTCATGTTAGAAACATCAAATACAGAATTCTTAGCAGGGCAGCCAGTCCATCGCACCTCAGGTCTTCTTTCTCCAAACCATTACTTGTCCCCCACAAGTCCAGATCGGGGTATAAATTACAGATTACATTCAGAAAATTACATCTTTATAGAAGTTCGGGAAATCTGCATCTTTGCAGTGTCCATCCATCAATCCTATCCATTTTTCTATACTTTCCATGCCGGCGATTTTGGAGCTGCCAAATCACATTGCAACGTCCCCTATGTTTCTCTGCATGTGGTGGGTGACGGAGGGATGGCCTCACGGCATTACATGAAACTGGCCCCATCATACTCAATTTTTATAAAAATATGTCATCGTTTGTGTGTTTTGTGCTATCGTTTTGAGATATTGTGTCTATTTCCTTTGGCTGTTATTTTGCTGTTGCATATATTTTGGTTTATTACAAGTATGTTTAACATTTTAAAGGGAATTTTGGTATCGCTTGTTTTCTTTTTTCTTTGGGTATCCACAACGTGTTATATTGACATGTTGTCATATCGGATTCTCTCT
>VHKM01000242.1:0-109916 GCA_007210695.1 Neogobius melanostomus
AGAACTGAAGGTTGCTTTTTACAGACCGAATAAACTGAAGCATGAAATTTTAATTAATGGTTTACACTGAATATTATATCAACAGCAGAGAGGAAAATCTCAAAGAAGTTATTTTTTGCAAGTTCACAGCACCAGAGTTTGTACAGGACAGTTGTACTTTTGGA
Source organism: Neogobius melanostomus (assembly GCA_007210695.1). Classification (NCBI taxonomy): domain Eukaryota; kingdom Metazoa; phylum Chordata; class Actinopteri; order Gobiiformes; family Gobiidae; genus Neogobius; species Neogobius melanostomus. The sequence continues at coordinate 165 of VHKM01000242.1, forward strand.
AATGGGAACAACCTATTCTATGTTTGTTTACCATCTTTCTATTCACTGTAATACAACTCGCGGTATTAACATTATATGTTCTTCTGTCTATTATTTTAGGTCTGTTCTTAATGGTGGTTCCCTGGCCTCTTATCAGAACACTTGTTTATGGGTACTCCTCCCAGTGGATAGCAGTGATAAATAGGGTGACTATCTCTGACTCTGTTTAGAGTCATAACGGGGTTCCCCAGGTGGGATCCTGTCCCCATTACTGTTTACATATTACATTTGGGATGATTTGTCTTATGTACTGCTAAAGACTGTAGTAAAACGGAGATGTTAGTTGAGTATTATCTCTGTAACCACTTTAATGTATGCAGATGATCTGGTGCTGTGTTGCTTTATTAGATGCGCCTAAACTTCTAAAATATCCTGCTCAGCAGTACTGGTTTAGACTGTGATATAAAGTGTAATTCAAAGAAAGTTATGTCATTGATTGGTAAAAACAAATGAAGACAAGAGACTTGCATTTCCTGCTTACCTGAGTCGGGAATAATTTCTTAGGACTGATGCAGATTCAAAACGTCTGGGGCATTATTCACTGGTGACCTCTTTCGGACCACCATGTGCACAGCCAAGTTAAAAGCCGCGGTCTCTTTTGTATATAGCGCACCTCTGGCGCCGTTACAAAAGAAGAGGGCCTGTATAAGCTGAATGTCGCTTACAATTGAATTCTCGAGAATCTTATGAAGGTTCCAAGACATTCCAGATGCAAGTGAAGTGTTTGTCACTGTAATGTAGATCCTGTGCAGCAGTTATTCACAATCGTGTATTTATTCACTTTACAGTATGTGCAGGTCGCAGGACACTGTTACATCCTATAACTGTTTATTAGCTCTGGGCGCCATTTAGTAAGAGCTCGTCATGGTTTCACATCTAATATTGTGGATGCCTGGGAGATCCATGTCAATGTGTGGATATACTGTAATTTAACATACATCGTACTGTAATTCTTATTATCGCTATTCTTATTTTCCTCGCTATGGACCATGTCTTTCCGTCCTAATAAAATTAATATAAAATATAATTGCAGTCTGTTGTTAGACTCGGCTCGGCCCACTCCTCCCTACAAGTAATATAGAGTCTGTCCATGATCCTGAGGACAGAATGAACCAATTACAGTGTGATAAAAACTATAACTAGAACTATATATAAATCTTTGCATATTTTTCCCTCTCCACTCACTCCTTAGAAAAAAGGGATTTAAAAGAGAAACTAAAAGAAGTAATAGAAATTTAAAAAAAGGAATTTCGATTTAGTTCTTGAATCTTACATTCACTAAAACTAGTTGTTGACTACATCATCTCTTCGTGGTCTGCAAATTAGACGATATGAATTATCTTATGATTTTACATCGAGTGGCACAATGAAGAGAGGAAACATCTGTGTGTCCTCAGAGATGTCCCGTGCAAAAAAGGAGACAAGATGGACGCCACGAACCTGTCCCGAGTCTTCGGGCCGACGCTGGTGGGCACGCGGTTCCCGACCCCGACCCACGACCTCCTTGCAGCAGGACCACCAACAGGCAGCCGCGGTACTGCAGGTCCCTAATGTGTCCTCGTGCCCAAACCGTCCCGCCTTTCACACGGTCTTTGTCTTTGAGTGGTGGACGGCTTTGCGTATCCCCGCCGCCTTCTGACTCATTTGCTCATCTCCGACAATGAGAGAGGAGCAGCTCGGGCCAGCCCTCCTGACCACAGAGGTTACAAACACTGATACCATTCACACTACCATCCCTCTGCTATTTCAACATGTTTTCTTTTACAATTGCACCTGACCAAAAACTGTGACCTCATATTAAGTGCATCAATTCTGATATGTGTTTTGAATGTGATTATATAAAAAACAAAAATGAAATTGCCAGCACTACAGGAAAGAAAATGGAGGTACTTTAAAGAAACAGATTATAAATATATTGGGGCTGAAAATTAGTTAAAAAAAAGGCATGTTCAGGGTTTCCACAGAGGGGCATTAAGGTCATTAAATGAACTGGCCCAGAAGTTAAGGCTTTAAATTGTCATTAAAACCAAATTGGATCAGAACGGGCATTAAATATGAAACGTGTAACTAAGCCATTGCTCAAACATTTTCCTGCATAGGTTTTGGTTCAAAAAATAAAATTTGCTCATATAACACATTCAGCTCCAGTTTTTGGCTGAAATTATACACTATTTTTTCCTCTAAGCACTCCCGTTGTGAAAACAGGTAGCGGGGTCTTAAATCATTAAAAAAGTATTACATTTGATCATGACCAAATTTAAGGCCTTAGCATTACATTTTCGTGCATGGGTCTTACATTTTCTTTACATCCTTGTGTTAACATTAATTCTCCAGGCATACTTTAACAACACATAATGATTGCAACTATTTTAAATTGAGAATCGACTGTCACTCGCGGCTACTTAAGTCATTACAGACAGTCGGTACAGTTTGCGTCCAGTAAAGCACAGGCTGTGATGTTTTGGTAACACTCACCGCCTGCTGCTGTCCTCCACATCAGCCTGAGCGAACTCCTTTTGAAGGTCTGTAAACCACGTGAAATGGATGCCAACAATAGACTCTAATGAGTTGAACTAGCAGCGCGGGATTGCTAATGCTAATGAGAGATGGGGGAATCAGCGCGAAGAACTGTTTTAGTATGAACATACATGGGTCTCAATGGATGCCATGATGTTCAATTAACATTCCACTGTTCTCGACCAAATAACCATTAAAAAAGAAAACGTATCTTAAAATAATGTTTTGCAATATCAGTGAATTTAAACTGAGCTGCATTAAATGTATCGTCGGTGTGTTGGTGTGGTGTGATGGTGAGTATTGGCCTAGAAAACTGTCCCGAGTCGAGACGCTTCAACTGTGGCATCGCCCAGCAGCACAACTTTAACACAACCCTTCTGTCGTGTGACAGACGCTCCTCCAGAGTCCTGTATGCACAAGCTGCCCCCGGGAGACTGAGTGCAGAACCATTCATAGCCCATTAGACCTGAAGTCCTAGCTCTTCTCTAGGACTGATTTACCAGGGTTAGTATTTTGAGACTGACTGAAATACTGCCCACTCTTTATAATTACTTCATCCACAATTTGCTAAAATGCTTAAAATAAATTGTCAAAACTGTTCCAACTAACATCCTTTTGTGTGATAACTTTATTATTTTTGACTAGTAGCTAATTAATCCTTTATTAGCCTTATCATTGTTAGGTTTTTTTTTTATTTAACATTGATCCGCGAAAGTGGCATTAAATTTCACTGTGATGGCATTAATAAAAGTCTTAATTTTATAAGGTCAAAGGGAGTACGCTTGAAATGATGCTTCCTGGATAGCAACGTTTCCCTCATTTTCTTCCTGTGTTAAAACATAGTATTTGGCTTAAGTCGGATTTATAAGCTATAAATTTACTTTCCTGCCTACCTGTATAAACCCTGATGTAGAATGCATTCAAAGCCTCTTTAATACTAATTTTAAAAAATAAAGTGTAGAAAAGTGCAAGTTAAACAAAAGTACCATATTAAGAAAAAAAACCACCCTTAAGTTGTTGCACTTTAGATCTGTTGCATTTTTGTTATGAGCAATAGCAGTCAAGAGAAAAAAACCCTTCCACTTCTTCCTCCTCGTTTCTTTGTGACTTTTTTTTGTATGATTCATCGTTGTGTCGTTCTCTTCTCTCCGTTTGAATCTTCCACAATCACCAGTGTGAGGGAACACTGGTTATTGGGCTGCGTCGGTCCAGTAACGGCCTTCGTTTGGGTCCAAGAATCGGACATTTTTTGTAGGGTTTCCTTTTGTGTTCCATAACCCTCAGATCATTTCCAAAATTCCAATTGGTGTGTTATGCGTCCCACCTCAGCAGCTTACTCAAATTGTGTTTTTTCACCACTCCCATTTCTTCTTGTTATTGAGTTCTACTCTGGAACCTTTTAAGTTCAAACCATGCAAGGATGTGAATTTTTGCCATTTTTCAAGTGGTCTTAAACTTGATAGGACTGTTAAATATTTACTAATGTACGTAAGGTTCTATGGACATTTGTCAGATCCACAAACATGGCAGATTTCCATGTTTAACTAGTTAATTCATGACATCCCATTCCAAACTCTTTCGGCACTTTGCTTCACATCATTCAAGCTGCTGAGCCTCCTGTGTGTATTTGCTGCTCTTTTTTCTTAATAAAACAATCGTGTTGTGTTTGCTGTAGCTGTCGCTCCTGGGCCCGCTGCCCACTCCTGCAGCACCAGATGTCCAAAACCCATCGTCATGCCTCTTTGTCCCAGGGATGTGGATCAGAAACTCTGTCCAGCACCACTCTGTGAGACTCAAGCCCACATTACATGGGGTGGGGGACGGTCAATACAATGTACACATATCTTTACTCAGGATAAAAAATTACGACTGTAAACAATAAATGATTGACAGTGGCATTTTTATGTAGAAGAAGAAGATCGGATGTTAGCATGCTACCAGTAGCATTTAGCTTCAACAGCTCAGCTCTGACCTCTCCAGAGAAAGCCCTGAAGCACACTCCAAAATCTAGCCTTGGATACAACATGTGACAGAGGTCAGAGATGAGCTGTTACTGTAGTATTTCCTCAGTGTTCGTAAATGTGAGCCACACATGTGTTTATAGTGTTGAAACCATTGACAGTTGCTAACCGGTAGCATGCTAACGTCTTGAGCAGCTTAAACACTGACTCAGACTGAGACTCTATGACATGACAAACTGTAAAATCCCAGAGAAAGGTTTCTGTTTCCTCTTTCATGAATTAATTTAGTCTTCAGAGTGAAGCAGATCTTTAGTAAATCCTGCTGTAGCTCCACAGACAGAGCTGCTACGTCTGCCACATTGGCTGGTTATGCACACCCACGTGCGTCTCTGGTTCCGTGTTTTAACTGTTATCTCCTTGAGCAATGATTACGAGGACATAAATGTCACTGTCAATCAGTTGTCTTTCATTTTCATCCTGAGTAGAGATATTTTACATGTTGTAGTACTGCATATTCTACTTCAGTATTCAAAATGGCACCCGGAACTATGCATGATGTCATTGGAACGCATGAATAGGCTACAAGTTCCAGTCAAGAAGCTTTTAGATTTGGCTAAAGCTGAACTGGAGGAAATGTGCTCGGTTAAGGCGGGGCTTAAGAGGTTATTCTGTTCTCCGTGTGTCAAAGCTGCCACTCCTGTAGTTTAGAGCGCCACAACGCGTGTGATTCCTGTTCAAATGTTTGCTCCTGGACGTGTGTTTAATAACGTTCTGTGAGAATCCCCAATTAAGAACCAAGTCACACATCTGATTCCAGTAGAGCAGGAAAGTTGCAGGAAGTTGCGCTTTGAGTAGAGTTACATACTCTGTCGGAGAGAATTCTGTTTAAGTCATTGATTTTTCAGCTTTGTTCATTTCATTTCATGTCTGTGTTGCAGGTTTGGCAGCAGGAGTAAAACCTCGTCCTCTTCTCTGAGGAGCGGGAACTTCTTTGCTTCTCCTCAGCTCAAGTGAAGTTTGAAGTCTCCAAAACTCTGGGATATTACGGCAATATCGTGTTGTCTGTACACATTATTATCATGTCCTAATAATTCTGTGCAATTTTAGATTTTTATGCTCATCTTTTGTCAAAAAAAAAAGTCAAGTGTAATGTATCTTACTGTTTTACTAACACGCTAATCGACCAAAGAATCAAGATTTTTAACTTGTAACTAGTTTGTTTTTTGGTTTTAATCACAGAAAATGACAGCTTGTTTTTAAAAGTCTATTAGAAATGTTTATCTGACGGCCAAAGTGACCCAAACCACTTTTAGATTTCAACCCAAAAATTCCACCGTTTTGGTTGAACCTGTCCATTCCACTCAGTAAAGTTCTGTTCAGATGCTTTCACTTGTGGGATAAAGTCTCTTGAAGTTTACCTCAGTCTCCACTAGAGGGTGCTGTCACTCCACGTTTGCCAAACGGGAGTTTCCTGCAGGTTATGTGGCCCTGTTGTCATGAGAATAGTTTGGAAATGAATGTTTTAAAGGCAACGTCACAGCCGGAATCCGCAGTGTCGTTGGTAAAATGAATGTCTGGCTGCTTTTACGGAGACCTAGATGCAATTCCTTGTGGTTGATCACGAAGACACAGCCATTTTAAACTGCAATGAAAGTAGAGTCAGTCCTGTTTGATACTCAGTGGAAATGGGGCTTTACTTTTGACAATAATATTCTCAGTTTTCTGTAACAATCGATGCTCGTCATTAATCACACCAGTGGGTCATGTGCCTTTCCCTGGGAACTTAATATTATTCATATTTACTGACAATACTCTGTAAAGTAACTCGTGTGATTGCCACATTCTTAAACACCAGAATGGTCCCACCGTCTGTTTGAGTTTGTGGTAAGAAATCCAGTATTTTGCATCACACCATCATCAATTCAGATTTTACATTTATTTCTTTGGCCTTATGAGGAAATGTGTTTTAATTTGTTTTTCTTTTTGTTGTCAAATACTTGTAAAAAGCTCATGACTCACTCCTTAATATGTTTTTAAATTTTGAACAGATTACACGTCAATGTACAGGTAATTGATCCTCCGCAAAACCCCGCCCCCAAACGGTCGTCGTCCAATCATGCCTCATAGCAACCGTTGACATGTTCTGGATATCCTCCCATAGAAACTACAGGGTTTCTGCGGAGCATTAAAAAGTATTGAAAGTCATTCAATGAATTGTGCCAATATCAAGGCCTTAAATGTCACTGAAAGATAAGCTGGCCTTTATTGATTTCATAATGGAGAAATGTACTTGAAATTTCATTGAAAAGCGTTCAATTAGATTCAAACTGGCATTAAGTCCAAATTTATTGGAAATTCTGACATTGCTTGACATGTTTTACTGTACAAGTTGGTCAAAATACCAAATGATGTCTAAAATATGTGAAGTTGCAGTTTTGGCTGAAATTTACCATCTTTTTTTTCTTCTGCGTTTGTGGCATTTAAATATAGTATTTAGGCCTGTTTGTCCTCTTTCTTAGCCCCCCCAAAAAAAGCAATAAAACAGCTCTTGCTAACTTTTGAGATGAGGTAAAACTCGTCTTATCGTTTGCCAAGAGTTTCATGAGCTGTGGTCGCTGGATGTCTTCACTAAAAAGCGAAGTTTCTGCCACTGGAATTTCCAGGGTTCCACGGGGCTTTAATAAACTTTAAAAATGCTCCAAAGTTTCCCGTTGTGTCCAATTTGGTTTTGAATAACAGCATTTCCCGTCATTCTGCTATTCGATGGAATGTTACAAAATCTTCCGAAATGAAATATGCCAAGACTTTTGCATTTGTGGCACTTTAGCGAAAGGTCAATTAGTCCAAAGCGATTCTGAAGCTGAAGCTGCTTGTGTGAATGACCGTGAAGTTCCAAAGCGGCGACTCGCACCAGTCACCACTTTAACTCTCTTTATCCTTATTCAAATGTGCCTTTACTGTGGTTGTCACTTTATTTTACTTTTACTGTGATTGCAATGATTTTTTTACACTGTTGAAATGATTGGATCCCGTCAACTTGTGTGAAGTTTGGAATTCCTCATTGTGTGAAATCTGTGGCTGAAATAAACAATGTGGATCCTTCTTCCTGGTTTTGGGTTTGGTTTTTGTTCTGTTTTTGTTTCTATCATAAAAAGTCTGTGTGCAACGCATCAGTATTACATGGGAATATGTTGTCCCAGAGTTTTTTCCGACTTCACAAGAGACTGGTGCTTTAGCCTCGATCGTTGTAGTGTCCCTTTGTTGCATATTTTATATATTCCTCCATTGCACATTGCCACCCATTTAGCCTCGATCTGGAGATAACGTGCCAATGGTGCATCAAAAAAAGTCACTCAGGCAACTTGACCACATGTGTTCTTTTCTCAGATATAGCAACTCCAAGGAGTCGTCATTGATAAGGCTTTTAACAGTGACACAGTAGTAGAGTGGTTAGTGCGCTAGCTTCACAGCCAGAAGGTCCCCGGTTCGATTCCCACCTGGACGGGGCCTTTCTGTGTGGAGTTTGCATGTTCTCCCCGTGTCTGCGTAGGTTTCTACCACTAAAAACATGTGCAATAGGTGAATCCTCCAGCCTGGCCCCACATCATGAAGATGGGTCCCTGAGCGCCAGCCCATGCTGGCAGCTGACTGCTCCTACAGGTCACCCAGACACAGAGAACACATTTCTCTACCAAGATTAATAAAGGATAACTTAACAGTCGCATATAAATGATTCAACAGGGAAAAGTCCAAAATCCATTGCAGTGTTACATTAAGTCAATGGATGATGATTATTCATCTGACTGTGTAGAAATTTGGGGCTCGACCTGTAAACTTTTACACAGCCACTGATCATTCTACATAAAAGTCTATGAAAACAAATAGATATAGTGATCCATTTTAACCAACTATTAAGTATAAGTCATTAACGTTTAATGATATAGTGGATTGTAATGTATTCCGGTTTTGAATTAAACCAATAACATTGCCAATAAACTTGACTAAAGACAAAGTCACTACAGAGTGCAAATGCAACAATAATAAACTAATGGAGATTTGAAAAGGTAAACTACTATAGCCTGACATCCAGAATAATACCCCTCTGTATATTTATACACGGGGATATCAATCGCTGGTACAGTGGTGAGTCTTGATGTGAACAATAACTTCAGTATTTTTTGCCTGAAAAAATCCAAACACTAACAGGTTATTCCACTTTTTCTCCACTTTTCATACAGATTGGAGCTAATGTTATGGAAAATGTTTTGTTAGCACCCGCAAACACAGGGGAGCTCCATGGCAACAGTGAATTCATAACATTATTAAGTGATGATGTCATCTCTCCGGGTCCAATGGAGCTTTAGCCCTGTTCACTATAATGTGATTTATCTGATTTGAACCTGCTGTAGAGCTGACTACAAGGCTCTTATTAAACATCTGATCACAAATACATTTACTCTGGAGTTTCATTAGTAATGCTTTTCTGGCAATAATTATCAAATTATTTTTTCCATACACAATGAAGGCTAATTTTCAATAGTATCTTCATTTTGACTTGAGAAATAGTGAGATATATTATTCTAATTAGGCGTAAAACAGTTTTGATCTTTTATCTGCTGGAGATTCAGATTAAGTTGTGTTTGTTGCCGTGTTTATCGATGGGACTCTCAACAGTTTGGACCCGGAAGAAGCTTATTATTGTGTGTGATGTCACACTTAACAAACATTATACGTCTGCAAGAAACACACAGCTTTAGTAGAAAAACCAATACAGGTTCATATCCAAAGCAATGGAACAAACCATCACAGTGACAGGAATTTGTTTGTGGAATGCACTTCACTAACACATCAGAGTCCAGACAAGCCCAAAAGCGATTAAAAAAGTCAAATCAATTGAAAAGGGCTTGTAATAAACCAACCTCTACTGTGTCATTGGAGGAGTTTAAAGAACTAAAAGCAAAATTGGCTGAAAAAGAACAACAGTTAGAAATTGGAAAAAAAGAAGAAACGAAATCGAGGACACTTGTAATGAACTGAGGAAGGAAAAGTCAACTGTTGACACAAAGAAGGATGGCAAAACATTCAGTTCAGAAACCAGGATGATGGTGTACTGTGCTATTGTGAATCAGGTCCCTACGAAGAACATTTCTTCTCTCAGAGCAAAGCAAAGAGAACTGGTCAGAGATGGCAATGGAATCTTGATGTGATAGCGGATCTTAAGGTTGCAGAAATGGCCATGAAATCAGTTAACATTACTTTAGGATTTGATGCTACAACCCAAGAGGGGGTGCACAACAGCATTCATCTCATCACAAAAGAGGAATGTGAAGTTGTAGCTATCGATGAATTGCCTGGTGGGACTGCTGACGACTACCACTGCTATGTGACACAGTCCATTGACCATCTTGCAGCTTCATACTCTGATTTCCATCAAGAGGTCTACCAGCACTGCCGGTCTACCATAATGGAGCACATTTCAAATACGTTGACAGAGTTGCTGTAAACCATGCAGCAATCACTAAAATCAGTGACACATGGGGAAAAAGTCTAAATGAGTTACACTGCCACCTTCACGCTCTTGACACCATTGCATCATTGTGTAGATCTTCTCTGTAAAAGTGTCAGTCATCTGAGGGCCATCTATTTGGAAAGGACTGCTTTGCTGGAAATTTGGTGCTTGCCTTTAACACATTTTGCTACAAAGATGGCAAGGGTGATCCGCCTCCAACAATCTGTCGGGCTTCAGGGTACAGTACTCAAGTGGTTCAAATCGTATTTTTCAAACCGGACTTTTTCTGTGGCGCTCAACGACGTCTCATCCGCAACAGCTCTATCCTCAGGTGTGCCGCAAGGCTCTATTCTTGGACCCATCCTGTTGACTCTGTACATGATGCCACTGGGACAAATCATTTCTCAGTTCAATCGAATATGACGCGTCTGCAGCTCAGATACTGACTACCAAACTCAAGCAGATGATTTGGTGAAGCGGTTCGAACAAAGAGAATATAAAAAAGAGTGGATTGTGAAGGAACGTAACAGGTTTGACTCCATCTCCCAAAATGAGTGTCTTGAACAAAAGAGCACCAAACAAATGGAACCCAGAATTAACTGTATCATTCAATACTCACCAATGGGCAAAGAATTCGAACGAATCATTAACAAACACTGGCATATCATAAGGTCAGACCCCAACTTAAAGGAGCTCTCCCTTCCACGAGTTGTTTACAGGAGACCACCCAACCTGAGGCCATTACTAGTAAGAGCCGATTTGCCCTCTCTAATGCAACCCAGTTTTTTACTAAATGTGTCTGGCAACTACAGATGTGGACATTGCACATGTGACCCGTGTGGTTTTTACCCTGCGTTGTGTGCTTGGTGCTCTGATTCATGGAAGAGAGGCTAGGCTGAAGTCGGGAGGAGCAACGCTCAAGGCCCATTTATTGCGCTGGCGAGCAGAACAAAAGGAAAGGCGTTAGCCTCAATAACATGTGCCGACCCAAAGGCGGCCTATTGACAGGAGGAACAGAAAAAAACACAATAGTAACTAATAATAACATGGATGACGATAATACAACATAATAACATAAAAGACAGATCAAAACTTCCTAAAAGTGAAGTTTGATGGGTGATGGCTACAGATATTAAAACTCCGCTCACCTCTCTCTCAGAACTATCAGAGAGAGAGGAAGAGGCGGAGTCGGCATAATACTCGCCAAACCGGACGTCCAGACATTGGACAGACAATCAAAATAAAATACACAAACACAGACTAACGCACACTCTGCCAGGTACACAAAACACCATATAAAACAAAAAGTGGGAACAAAATACATACAGCCCGAGTAACAAATACTCAGCGGGCAGTCCCACGCTATGCCACACCGTGGCGCTCAAACCCTATTATCAGAATTTTAACCCGACTATAACAACTCCGTTACACACGCAATGCAACTTCACCCAAAAAACAAAAATATTCAGTCATCCAAGGACTGGCGTACTCTTCAACATTAAAGGTGTCATCAGTTGCAATACAAACAACGTAATTTACATGTTAAAATGCCCATGTGGCTTAGCGTACATCGGCAAAACAACCAGACCACTGAAAAATCGGATCTCAGAACACAGATCTAACATAAGGACCCATGACACTAAAAGTCCAGTGGCCATACATTTCAATCAGGCTCAACACAACGTAAGTGCATTGAGGTATCAGGGTATCGAGCAAGTCAAACTTCCCAGAAGGGGTGGGACATTGACTCTTTGCTATTAAAAAGAGAAGCTTTTTGGATCTACACATTGGACACTTTGAGTCCTAAGGGACTGAACGAAGAGTTTGACCGAAGGCCGTTTTTGTGATTGCATCAATACACACACCACTACTACAGTGCCCTTGTACTAAAACATCACTGCAGTATTGTTGATTGAACTGTGTCATTAGGCCCGAGCGCCATCAGGGCTGGCGAAGGGGCTCTTGTAATCGTATATCGGCGCGCACAAAACGAGCGCAAAGCGCTCACCTCCTCTCAAACATGCACTAACGCACTCCTCTCGTCGTGCACGTTCCGTGCACGTGCACATGTATCAGAAAACGAACATTGTAATTGGACGGTGGACTCCCCCAAAGTGCAAAGAAAACGCACAAAACGAGCGCAAAGCGCTTCCCTCCTCTCAACACACACTAACACACTCCTCTTGTTGTGCACGTCCCGTGCACATACATATATAATGCAAAAATCAACATTGTAATTGTACAGAGCCCATAAAAGTCAATGGGCGACTGAGAGCCCTGGGTCACTGACGGGCACGAAGATGGGTTGGAGATGAGCTGCACGAAGTCCTTCAACAGGAAGAGGAGGATGTTGGAGGCGTGGAGGCACCAGCAGATGCGGGTAGTGGGCAGCATTAAGGGCCGCCCTCACAAACCGGGTTTCTGCCCTCCAACAACAACCACTTGATCACGATTATGCACAGGTGAGTGACAAGGTAAACATGTAATAATGTAACTACTAATGGAGGACAATTCATATTGATGTTAACACTCTGATCTCAGTTTTAGACCCAAATCCCACAAATATCTGCACCTTATCACTGGACTACAAGAGCACCACGTCACTTCACAGCACCAAGTCACCACCTCACTGGATCTGCACACGAATAAAATTATTGTTCAATAAAACATGGACGCCCTTCTGTGCTCTTGATATCAATTGTTTTCCATCAGCAATACAAGTATCGCTAATGTCCCCAAGTTAGCCACAAAGCCTTTTTAAGTCACCATTGCATTGATTGTATTATTGCTAAATTAACAAGCCACGCAATTCATGATGGCCTGACACAGAGGTGGGACACACTGGGATTCCGAGGGCTGGATCCAAAGTGACATGTAAATATATACACCAGAACTGCTGAGTCAATGCAGTTTGAATGAAAAGGAGGATCTTATAATGTGTATGCATGTGTAGATTTGATAACACCTCAATGCATTAATGTGGAATGGGTTTGACTCACATATCTGTCTAATTTGTCACTTGTACATGAAATGTAATGAGATAACAATTGTCTTGTGAATGTTCTTTTAACGCAAATGACCCTTTCAGGGCTAAACCAATAAATTTAAAAAGTGTCCTGGAGTCAATCTTTTTTGTTTTGTAATAATAACAGTGTATCAAATTGTTCGTAAATTATTTTGTCCCTTGCCTCTTCGCGTAGTTTTGTTTCCTGCATGTCTTGTTTGAATAGTTGGTAAAAGCGGTCTTCCTGGTTCCTTTTCTTTTTTTTGGATTGTGGTGGACTGTCCTCCTCCTCCTCTTGGGCATAGGGTCCTTGCTGGAGCCAACAGCGGCACTTGTCCCAGGAGCACCCTCATGGAGCGAAGCAACTAGGGACACAGGTAGGTTTGACTGATGCGGTTTGTCCCAGTGCCTCGTCCATGAGGGTACAATAGGTCCAGGTTGCCGCTGTTGGCTCCCCATCCTCTGTCCCCTGGCCCGACCTGGGGTACTTGCAATCCTGGAAAGATGACATTACAGTTGTAATCGACCATTTTATTATATGTGATGTGATATTTGTTCTGCTTATTAAATTGTGTTAATTGGCTTCCAATCCATTTAGTGGTGTGATTTTTGTCAAAGTTATGCCATTTCTATAGGTTACTAACCTTGTACTTACGTTTGAGGTTATCCCATTTTTTCTTGGCCTGGTCAGGTGTTACAGTGGCCCCCAGGCCCATTGTCTCTAATATTGCTCTGTGATATGTGGTACAAAGTTGATTGTGAGGGATAAAAGGCAGATCAACATGACTCAATTCCATGACTGCTGTTTACCAGTAGCCCTTGGTGGCAGAGTCCCTGCAGCCTGTGAACGCCTTAGAACTGCTCCTCAGTTTGATAAAGGTGTCAGTCTGCGACTTGCTCCCTGCAGCAAGACACAATAGTTGTAAATGTGAAATGTGTACAGACTTCAGAGCCTACTTAACTGCAGTGGTATATGCCCATTTATGTGCTTATTTGCATATCTATCGCACAATCTAATATTTCTTTCATGAGTGTGCCGTATTGATATGAACAATTGTGGATGTTTAGACCTCTGATCAAATTCTGCACTGTGATTAACTGTGCTGATGGTCCAATGTTGTTGAATTGTTTCAGGGTGGTGTGATTGATATGCGAGGAGTGGTGATCAGTTCATTTTGTTGATTAAAGTATTTAGTTATGATTTTGTCACAGTAATGATTTCATAGAGTTATGTCTACTACTACATGTCCAAGTGCTTGTGTGCATGACTAAATTCATTTACTGTGAGGGAAGCTCCACGAGGACCCGGATTAGGCATAATCATATTCATTATAACTTTTACTGACAGAGGTTCAAGTATTTGATTTTAAATTTGGTCCACTGCAACTTCAGTAACAATTGATACACTTTTTTCTCAAAGGAAGAAGACTGGAACTTTATTGAAACATGCCGAAATTGAGTCATCATAAAGATGGAAATCGTGCACACCTGATTGTTACAGCAGTTCCATACTCACATTTGAATTGGCACGTTGTGCTTTGACCGTCCTCCGTTCCGTGCTCCTCCTGTGGTTCCGTTCCGCGTGTTGTCATATTGATGTTTTGTGTTCGTGGGTTTGGGTGCATTGTGGGGGATTTTTATGCTCCCGAGGCAGCGGAGGATCCACAGGTGTATCCTTCGTAAATGAGGCAAACGGAGGAGGCGAGTGGTTTGAGTGAATTGGAACACCACTTGGCGGCGCTGTGATGACGTGAATTACGTCCGAAGGACAAACAAGGAGCTTGTTTGTAGCGACTGTACACCGTCTCTCAAGATATTTTTTTTCAGTGGGCAGAATATGATTGGATTTCATCACATCATACTTGTTTATAGAATACTGTATGGTCTGGCTCCGCCCCTCTGCAGGAATTCATCCACTTAAAAAGACTGTAGGCACATGAGCCCAATGCAGAGGCGACTCGTTCCTTTCACTAAAACATCTTTTGATCAGTTGAGCTTTTCAGTGATCTTCCAGGAGTGAGCTTTCTAGCTCACTCCTGGAACATTAGGAAAATTACAACACTGAGAACTAGTGCTGGGCGATATGACGATACATATCGTGGGGACGATAGAAAAGTGTCTATCGTGCCATTTCTCTTCTATCGTTTCTATCGTTTATAACCTAATTTAATCAATTATTAAAGCAAATATTTCATTAAATAGGCCACACGAATGTATTAGTGTTGTCTTGTCACTGTGCATCCTCTAAGTTTATATTAAGTGATTATAAACAAGAATAAAAAAGAACTTTTTCGCAAAGAAACTCTGCCTTGTGGTTTTGCGACACCACCCTGCTTTACGATATCTCTGTCCGCCGCCACACCTGCTGTAGCAACGGCGACATCTAATGGACGTACACGCGGGGCTCTCTCTCCCTGTTAACACCGCGTGGTTTCACTCTGCTTTACGCACGGCAACTAAACAGCTTTTTAGTGATGGATCTTTTTAGCGCGTGGATCTGGATTAAACACACGAGAGAGAAGAGAGGAGAGGAGTAAACATGTAATAATGTAACTACTAATGGAGGACAATTCATATTGATGTTAACACTCTGATCTCAGTTTTAGACCCAAAATCCCACAAATATCTGCACCTTATCACTGGACTACAAGAGCACCACGTCACTTCACAGCACCAAGTCACCACCTCACTGGACCTGCACACGAATAAAATTATTGTTCAATGAAACATGGACGCCCTTCTGTGCTTCTTGATATCAATTGTTTTCCATCAGCAATACAAGTATCGCTAATGTCCCCAAGTTAGCCACAAAGCCTTTTTAAGTCACCATTGCATTGATTGTATTATTGCTAAATTAACAAGCCACACAATTCATGATGGCCTGACACAGAGGTGGGACACACTGGGATTCCGAGGGCTGGATCCAAAGTGACATGTAAATATATACACCAGAACTGCTGAGTCAATGCAGTTTGAATGAAAAGGAGGATCTTATAATGTGTATGCATGTGTAGATTTGATAACACCTCAATGCATTAATGTGGAATGGGTTTGACTCACATATCTGTCTAATTTGTCACTTGTACATGAAATGTAATGACATAACAAATGTTACCTAAGGAGAGGCGTGGTGCAGGAGGTAAGAGACGGATCGGGCAGCGCGTAGAGCAGCTAAAGACGTACAATACAAACTGCTCGCCCACTGTTTCTTAAACATTACATTAAAGTTGAGAAAATGGCGATAATAAGCTCCAATTTACATTTGTTTTAGTGTAATATGAGCCTTGATATTGAGGAGCAGATGATGCTCTGAGTAAGTCGTTCTCTACGCACGAGTTTACACATTTCTGTTGTTAAATTCGTGTTGACTCTGGTCAGATCATGTTTAGCCCATTTATCCTGCAGTCTCACATTTTTCCTGACATTGACAATATATGCTATATAAATTATCTATAGCAAACCCACTGCTTCAAAATAAAGTTGAAAAAAAGTAAGCAATGATATTTTTGTCAAACTTTTCAAAGAATAACTGAAAACTGACTTTATTGTGGTATATCGTGATATGTATCGTTATCGTGATATAAAATAATCCATATCGTGATATAAGTTTTTTCCATATCGCCCAGCACTACTGAGAACCTTCACTAGATCAGTAAAACTCTGGCTCCTGGACAATCAAAGCTGCAGTCACAGCAAGGACATTTTACCAATAGGAAAAATACCACCGTTATTTTACTAACCATTTCATATCTATTGTCTTTTGTTCATGTCTAAATGATTGTGCTTGTTTTGTGTGGTCTTATCTCTAAACTACAGATGAAAATAAGCCATTGTGGCTAACTCTGGCATATTCACATGTGGACTTTAAGGACTCGTGTTAATTAATTTGCACTGTCCCATCTCAAATAAATAAGTTCTCCTGTGGACACTTCTGATGTCTTTCACTCAAACGGTGCCTTGAGCTTCGGTGACCGCAGTTGATCAAACCTCACTTTCAGTGGTATAAAGGTAATCGTGCAGCCCCTACTAAAGACTATCATTAGGAATAAGAGTTCCTCATGAATGTGTTGCTTTTGGAAACAGGACTGTGAATGTTAAATGTGAATGTAGTGTTCTAAACTGCAGTACTTTATCTGGTGTTGAGTGTGGATCTGTGGTTTTTCAGAGTTGCAGGACGAGGACAACAGCTGCGCAGCGCTGTACCACGTCGTCAGTGAGCTGCCTCAGCCCAACCGGGACACTCTGGCCTGTCTCGTCCTCCACCTGCAGAAGAGAGCACTATTAATGTTATTGTCTGGCCCAGAGCAAGAAAATAATCTGCCAAAGTTCACCACAGGGATTGGTTTGAATATTTCCAGTCTTTGAATTCAGTGTATTGCATTTTTATCCACAGTTCTGTGGTTTGAGCTAATGAAAAATCAAAACACTAACATGGACCTTGTGCAACAGACCATAAAACAAAAGGAGAATTGCTTGTAATTAGGGTTACAAAATTCTGGGAATTTTCAACGTGAGAAATTTTCCATGGGAATTAACGGGAATTTAGTGACAGTGTTTCCCACAGGTTTGAAGGCATTGTGTGGTGGTCGGACCGGGGGGTGTATGGGTGTTGTCGCGGTTGGGAGGCCTTTAGTGAATTTCACCAGCCGTCTTCTCTGCACCAAATAGACACAGCTTTCACTATTTCACACAATATAACATCGACATTTCCCTCTATCGAGTTTGTTCAAAAAAACAATCCCACGGCCCGATTAAGCTTCTGTTGCTTCATTCACGTAACTTTTCCTCCTCTCCCTCGTTCAAGAGGGGAGAAAACAACACAAGTGAAAGAGGTGTTTAGCTTCAACGCGATCTCCTCTGTAACCGTGTTTATTATTTCATTAGGACTTTTATTTCTCAACGTGTTGCCTTATTGTGGCAGTATGCCTGCAGGCGGGCACTGCCACTTGTAGTTTTGATGGTGATTGGCTGTGCGCGCCAGCCGTCAACTGATAAATAGCACTTCCGTTTATTATTTGACCTCTGACTTCCTGTACGCCCAGTCTCCGGTGTTGTGGTTGTTCCTCGTCACTCTCCAGTCCAGTTTGTCGCGGCGCCGTCATGGGCCCGCGGTCTCCCGGTAACTGGTCATGCTAGTAGTTGAGTGGATTGGCTGCGTTGACTCGGACTCCGCTGTCAAAGCCCCGAGCCATGCAAATGCCCACTCAGACGTCTGGGACCAAGGAGGGTCGTCACTGCCGCCTGCCTTTTCTCCGCCCTTTCATCACCTTTTTCTCTGCCTTTTGGTTCGCCTGTTCTGTTGTTATTCCCCTGTCACTGGATTCGTGGAGCGCCGTAGGTGCGCAACGTCATGGGTAGACTGTGGTAACTGAAAGATGGACTGAAAACAAGTAACTAAACGAACTGTGAACGAACTTTGGACAAACATGATTTTAACTAAAGAATGTGAAAATAAATGTAAAACTTTTCTATACAGTGCCGGGCCTCTGTGATCCATTTACTCAACAACGAACCTACGTGCTTTACTTAGTTTCTGGTGCTGGCCATCTCCAGCTGGCGTTGTCTGGCAATTTTATGTTTAAAACAGCTAAGTTAACCCTCGCATTGCCACATTTGGCGCTGCAGGCAGGATGTTGTTATGGTAAACAGAGGCCTGTGTTTCAAATTGGATGACTGTACAGCTAAAGCTAAAAGTAGCCTATGCTAAATTGTTTCTCATGTGTTAGTATAAACCAAGATTGACCAATATGTTTTGCTGTGTGTGTGTATATATTGCATGGAATGTTTTTGTTACTGTTATGATTTTGCATCTATGTTAATATTTTGTGTTTAACATTGTTTTGTGGTCACATTTTGATGTTTTGAACTTCACATCTGAAATGCTAAAGTTAATGCTACTGTGAAATGCTTTATATAGCTGGATAAATTAACTATTGGAAAGAAAAAGTAATAATTTTTTGTTTTTAAAAAGGCAGGCGGTGGTTTTGTCATGGTGGTGACGGGGAGCGCAACTAGACTGGATGTGCAGGAGGTCACAGCAATTGGCTCCAATAGTAGGACCTGTACATGATGGCTTCCTGAGGGTGGCTCAAACCCATCCTGGCAGTAGTGTATAAGTTGAGAGGTAGGAGCTGCTATGTGTGGGGCAGTATCCGGGGTGGTCTCGCTTATCAATGGCGGTCAACGCAGCTATTTTGAAATGGGAAAAGCCAGTGCAGTTTTATTTTTGGGCCAAGTTTTGTGGTTCAGCTAGTACTAGCCGTGAAGGCCCCACATCACCTACTGATAGGTGGATGGTGTGATAGCTGTTCGAGTTTTAAGTGTTCGTTGGTTGGCCGTTGGTTCACGGCGTTTTCCTGGGACAGTGGTCGGTTTAGGGTAAGCCCTTAGCCTCATAGCACCGTCGCTGTAGTCATGGGGGTCATTGTACACCCCTTTTAGTACGTATGGCTTCGCACTCAACACGCCCTTCTGTAGCCGTCAAGGCACCTCTTCCAGCCCGCGACGTGGGTGTTGGGTCGAGACTTAAGCAGTACCTGGTAGTTGGCTGCAAGCATGGTATGTATGTGCGTTAAAAGTGTGTGTGTGTGTTTTGGCATCGCCGGGACGACGATGCATTTTGGGGGGGGCATATGTGGCAGTATGCCTGCAGGCGGGCACTGCCACTTGTAGTTTTGATGGTGATTGGCTGTGCGCGCCAGCCGTCACCTGATAAATAGCACTTCCGTTTATTATTTGACCTCTGACTTCCTGTACGCCCAGTCTCCGGTGTTGTGGTTGTTCCTCGTCACTCTCCAGTCCAGTTTGTCGCGGCGCCGTCATGGGCCCGCGGTCTCCCGGTAACTGGTCATGCTAGTAGTTGAGTGGATTGGCTGCGTTGACTCGGACTCCGCTGTCAAAGCCCCGAGCCATGCAAATGCCCCACTCAGACGTCTGGGACCAAGGAGGGTCGTCACTGCCGCCTGCCTTTTTCTCCGCCCTTTTATCACCTTTTTCTCTGCCTTTTGGTTCGCCTGTTCTGTTGTTATTCCCCTGTCACTGGACTCGTGGAGCGCCGTAGGTGCGCAACGTCATGGGTAGACTGTGGTAACTGAAAGATGGACTGAAAACAAGTAACTAAACGAACTGTGAAACGAACTTTGGACAAACATGATTTTAACTAAAGAATGTGAAAATAAATGTAAAACTTTTCTATACAGTGCCTGGCCTCTGTGATCCATTTACTCAACAACGAACCTACGTGCTTTACTTAGTTTCTGGTGCTGGCCATCTCCAGCTGGCGTTGTCTGGCAATTTTATGTTTAAAACAGCTAAGTTAACCCTCGCATTGCCACATTATGCTCACTTTGAGCTCCTCATGGGGGGTGGAGATGACCGGAGCAGACTGAGGAGGAGACAGTGTGCGGTGATGTGGAGCTGAGTGAACAGGTAGAAGATGTGAGTGACGGGGCTCCTGTAGCCGCCTCGTCACTCACGGACCCCGCGCGCCTTTTTCTCTCCTATGGCCCAGGACAGTGCTGGCGGTGGGAGTGTTCGGGCCGTTTCCCCAGAGTCGTGCTCTGAAACAGTTTCCCTGCAGGCCGCGCTCACGTCCCGCGGTCGTGCGTTCACAAACTGTCCCTCTGTCAACCCTACACTCCTCTCTGTCCCACTCCAGTAGTGACTTTTGTTTCACAAAATAAGCACAACTAAAGTGATGCCCCTCCCCCAAAGAGGAATAAACAAAAACTTTACCTCCGTGAACCCGTTCATATCGTTCACTGTAAAGACTCGTTGAAAAGAGCCGGATTGTTCACTGTAAAGACTCGTTCAAAAGAGCCGGATCGTTCACTGTAAAGACTCGTTCAAAAGAGCCGGATCGTTCACTGTAAAGACTCGTTCAAAGAGCCGGATCGTTCACTGTAAAGACTCGTTCAAAGAGCCAGATCGTTCACTGTAAAGACTCGTTCAAAAGAGCCGGATCGTTCACTGTAAAGACTCGTTCAAAAGAGCCGGATCGTTCACTGTAAAGACTCGTTCAAAAGAGCCAGATCGTTCACTGTAAAGACTCGTTCAAAAGAGCCGGATCGTTCGTGACCGACACATCACTAATTGGCGCCCCTATTTATTTTATTTATTGGTTTATTTGGTAGGGACAAGTGCAAGTTAATGAACAAGCCACACCGGATTGTAGCCTTGGGATAATTTTCATCCATCGTCCCCCATGCGCACTCTCAAACACACTCTCATACATCCTGACCTATTGTACATGTTTTTAGTGGTAGGGGAAACTGGAGTACCCAGAGGAAACCTACGCAGACACGGGAGAACATGCAAACTCCACACAGAAAGGCCCTGGCCTTGGTGGGAATCGAACCCGGGACCTTCTAGCTGTGAAGCACGAGAGCTAACCACTGTACTACCATGCCGCCCTATGCAAGGCATATATTGCGTATGCGCTTTTTGCGCCACTGAGCTTAACACTAGGGCCGCCACATTTTAAACCCCTCTCCCCACAGTCATATTGACCGCTGTGGCGGTTCTATAAGATGCGCGTTTTAAATGGCGTTTAAAAAAATTAAACAAAAAAATAATAAATAAATACGAAATGCAATATGTGGCGGGCAGTGTTGATTCTGTGGCAGTGCGCCACAGAATAGTCTATGTGTGGGAAACACTGGTGGAGTTAACAGGAATAAACAGGGAATTAACACAACTGAAGGTTGCTTTTTTACAGACCGATATAAACTGAAGCATGAACATTTAATGTAATGGTTATACACTGAAATATTTATCACAGCAGAGATGAAAAGTCTCAAAGAAGTTATTTTTGCAATCACAGCACCAGAGTTTGTACAGGACAGTGTTGGAAATGGAACAGACCTATTCTATGTTTGTTTACATCTTCTATTCACTGTAATACAACTGCGCGGTATTACAATATTATATTGTTTCTTCTAAGTCTATATTTTAGGTCTGTTCTGTTTAATGGTGGTGTCCCTGGCTCTCTAATCAGAACACTTGTTTACTGGTACTCCTCCCAGTGGATGCAAGTGATAAATGGGGTGACTATCTCTGACTCTGTTAGAGTCACTAACGGGGTTCGCCACGGTGGGATCCTGTCCCCATTACTGTTTAATATCTACATTGATGATTTGTCTGTACTGCTAAAATGACTGTAAAACGGGATGCTTAGTTGGTAATTATCTCTGTAACCACTTAATGTATGCAGATGATCTGGTGCTAGTGTGCCTATATAGTGCTAAACTTCTAATATCTGCTCACAGTATGGTTTAGACTGTGATATAAAGTGTAATTCAAAGAAAAGTTATGTTATGATTGCTAAAACAAATGAAGACTTGCATTTCCTGACTTTGACCTGAGTGGGAATATTCTCCAAGTGACTGATGAGATCAAATGTCTTGGGCATTATGTCACTGGTGACCTCTCGGACCACATGTGCACAGCCAATGTTAAAACCGCGGTCCTTTTGCTCTTCTTTGTATATAGCGCACCTCTGGCGCCGTTACAAAAAGAGGAGCCTGTATAAGCTGAATGTCGCATACAATGATTCTCTGAGAATCTTACTGAAGGTTCCAAGACATTCCAGTGCAAGTGAAATGTTTGTCAACTGTAATGTGAGATCCTGTGCAGCAGTTATTCACTATTGTATTTATTCATTTACAGTATGTGCAGAGTCACAGACCACTGTAATCCTATAACTCAAGCTCTGGGCTCCTGTAGTAAGAGCTCTGTCAGGTTCACATCTAAATTGTGGATGCACTGGAGATCCTGTCTATATGTGTGATATACTGTAAAATGTACATACATCGTACTGTATTTTATTATCGTATTCTTTAATTTTCTACTCTATGGACCATGTCTTTTGCGTCTTAATAAAATAATAATAAAATATAAATGCAGCTCTGTGTTAGACTCAGGCTCCGCCCACTCCTCCTACAGTAATGAATAGAGTCTGTCATGATCTGAGTGACAGATGAACCAATCAGAGTGTGATAAAACTATAATAGAAAACTAATATATAAATCTTTGCCGTTTTTCCCTCTCCCACCACTCATTAGAAAAGGATTAAAGAGAAACTAAAAGAAGAATAGAAATTAAAAAAAGGAATTTCGATTTAGTTCTCTGAATTTCATTCACTAAAACTAGTTTTGACTACATCTTCTTTTCGTGGTCTGCATAGGACGATATTGAAATGTAGTCTTATGATTTTACATCGGTGCACAATGAGAGAGAATACATCTGTGTGTCCTCAGAGTGTCCCAGTGCACGGAGACCAAGATGGACGCCACGAACCTGTCCCGAGTCTTCGGCGCTGGTGGGGCACGCGGTTCCCGACCCCGACCCCACGACCATCCTGCAGGACACCAACAGGCAGCCGCGGGTACTGCAGGCCTAATGTGTCCCTCGTGCCCAAACCGTCCCGCCTTTCACACGTGTCTTTGTCTTTGAGGTGGTGGAGCGGCTGCTGAGTATCCCCGCCGCCTTCTGGACTCAGTTTGCTCATCCGACAATGAGGAGAGGGAGCAGCTCGCCAGCACTCCTGACCACAGAGGTACAAAAACACTGATACCATCACCACTACCATCCCTCTGCTATTTCAACATGTTCTTCTTTTACAATTTGCACCTGACCAAAAACTGACCTCATATTAAGTGCACAAGATCATTTCTGAAATATGTGTTTGAATGTGATTATATAAAAACAAAAATGAAATGCCATCACTATCAGGAAAGAAATGAGGTACTTTAAAGAAACAGATTATAAAATATTGGCTGAAAATTAGTTAAAAAAAGGCATGTTCAGGGTTTCCACAGGGCATTAAAGGTCATTAAATGAATTGTGCCAACATTAAGGCTTAAATGTCATTAAAACGCATTAAATTGGATCAGAACGGGCATTAAATATAAACGTGTCAAATAAAGCCATTGCTCAACAATTTTTCCTGCATAGGTTTGTCAAAATAAAAAGATTCTGCTCTATAACACATTCAGCTCCAGTTTTGGCTGAAATTATACACTATTTTTTCCTCTAAAGACTCCCGTTGTGAAAACAGGGTAGCCGTGGGGTCTTAAATCATTAAAAAAGTATTACATTTGATCATGCCAAATTAAGGCCTTAAAAGCATTACATTTTCAGTGCATGGGTCTTACATTTTCTTTAATCCTTGTGTTAACATTAATTTAAGGCATACTTTAACAAAAATATGATGCAACTATTTTTAATTTGAGAATCGATGTACTCGCGCTACTTAAAGTCATTACGACAGTACGGTACAGTTTGCGTCAGTAGCAACAGGCTGTGATGTTGTGGTAACACTCACCGCCTGTGCTGTGCTTCCACATCAGCTCCTGAGCGAACTCCTTTTGAAGAGTCTGTAAACCACGTTGGAAATGGAGCCAACAATAGACTCTAATGAGTTGGACTAGCAGCGCGGGATGCTGATGCTAATGAGAGATGGGAGGAATGCAGCGCGAAGAACATGTTTTAGGTATGAACATACATGGGTCTCATGGATGACCCATGTATGTTCATTAACATGCACTGTCTCGACCAAATAAACCAATAAAAAAGAAAACGTATCTTAAAATAATGTTTTGCAATTCAAGTGAATTTAACCTGAGCTGCATAAATGCTATCGTCGGTGTGTGTGTGTGTGTGGGAGGTGAGTATTGCGCTAGAAACATGTCCCGAGTCGAGACGCTTCAACTGCGGGCATCGCCCAGCAGCACAACTTTAACCACAACCCTTTGTCGTGTGACAGACGCTCCTCCAGAGTCCTGTATGCACACAGCTGCCCCCGGAGACTGAGTGCAGAACCATTCATAGCCCAGTTAGACCTGAAGTCCTAGCTCTGTCCTAGGACTGATTTACCAGGGTTTACTATTTTGAGACTGACTGAAATACTGCCCACTCTTTATAAATTACTTCATCCAACCAATTTGGTCTAAAAATGCTTAAAATAAATTTGTCAAACTGTCCAACTAACATCCTTTTGCTTGTACTAACTTTATTATTTTGACTAGTAGCTAATTACATCCTTATTAGCCTTATCATTTAGGTTTTTTGTATTTAACATGATCCGCGAAAGTGGCATTAAATTTCACTGTGATGGCATTAATAAAAGTCTTAATTTTCATAAGGTCAAAGCTGGAGCTACCCTGTGAAAATGTGCTTCTGGATAGCAACGTTTCCCCTCATTTTCTCCCCTGTGGCATTAAAACTATAGTATTTGGGCATTAAAGTGGCATTATAAAGCTGTAAATTTACTTCCTGCTACCTGTATAAACCCTGATGTTAGAAATGCATCAAATGCCTTTTAATATACAGTACATTTAAAAAAATAAAGTGTAGAAAGTGCAAGTTAAACAAAAGTACATATTAAGAAAAACACCCTTAATTGTGCAACTTCAGATCTGTGATTTTTGTATGAGCAATAGCAGTCAGAGAAAAAACCCTTCCACTTCTTCCTCCTCTTCTTTATGACTTTCTTTTTGTCATGACTTTCATCGTTGTGTCTTCTTCTTTCTCTCCGTTGAGTCTTCCACAATCACCAGTGTGGGGGAACCACTGGTTATTGGGCTGCAGTCGGCTCCAGTAACGGCCTTCGTTTGGGTCCAGGATCGGACATTTTTTTAGGGTCTTCCTTTGTGTTCCATAACCCTCAGGATCATTTCAGAAATTCCAAATGGCTGTGTTACTGCGTCCCACCTCAGCAGCTTTACTCAAATTGTGTTTTGTCCCACTCCCATTTCTTCTTGTTATTGAAGTTCTACTTGGAACCTTGTTAAGATTCAACCATGCAAGATGTGAATTTTTGCCATTTTTCAAGTGGTCTTAAACTTTGGATAAGGACTGTAATATTTAGCTAATGTACGTAAGTCTATGGACATTTGTCAGTATCCACAAACATGGCAGATTTCCATTTTAAC
Source organism: Neogobius melanostomus (assembly GCA_007210695.1). Lineage (NCBI taxonomy): Eukaryota > Metazoa > Chordata > Actinopteri > Gobiiformes > Gobiidae > Neogobius > Neogobius melanostomus. The sequence continues at coordinate 26,127 of VHKM01000242.1, forward strand.
AGTTAATTCATGACATCCCATTCCAAACTCTTTCGGCACTTGCTCACATCATCAAGCTGCTGAGCCTCCTGTTGTGTATTTGCTGCTCTTTTTTCTAATAAAACCATGTGTTGTGTTCTGCTGTAGTGTCGCTCCTGGGCCCGCTGACCACTCCTGAGCACCAGATGTCCAAAACCCCCTCGTCGTCCTCTTTGTCCCAGAGGATGATCCAGACTCTGTCCAGCACCACTCTGAGACTCAGCCCACATTACACTGGGGGGGGGACGGTCATACCAATGACCCCTTCATTACATTCATACAGTCATATTCCTGTTCATATTTATGTGATAATAGATGGCTGCTCTGACCTGTATTTAGACTGTAAAACTACCACTTTATCTGAAGATTGGGCCTGTATTCACTGAAATGTCCTTCTTTTGTCTGGCAAAACAAAAGATGGATCTAGAGTCCTGTTATATATAAAAAAAAAAAAACAATGTAGTCAAGGTGGTACAATGAAAATGTGATCAATTATCAATCTGTTAAAATGACAAGTGAAAAATATTTGTTAGACACAGAATGTTCGTTTAACCTCTTAATCCCGATCTAAACTGACCACATTTCCTCTAGTTTGGCATTACCCAAATCTAAAAGCTTCTTGAAAAGTAAAAGTGTCAAAACAAGACAAAAATGATGATGAAAACGCAACCAAAACAACCTGATGAAAAAGACAAAACAGCAATGAAAAGGTGACAAGGGCATCAACAAAAGAGCGTCGAAAAAGTGACAACACACGTGAGGAAAACGCAACCAAAAAGTTCTGATGAAGTTAAAAAAGTGACGCCAACAACGTCAGGAAAAATTTGTTTAGATCCATTTTGTAGCTTTCAAATGAGGCGTATACATGCCTTTCAGTCATGTGACCTTTGTTGTTATGGTGACCATTTTGAATACCGAAGTAGAATTATGCTGTACTACAACATGTAACAATATCTCTACTCAGGATAAAAATGAGACTGTAAACAATAAACTGATTGACAGTGGCATTTTTATGTAGAAGAAGAAGATAGGATGTTAGCATGCTACCAGTAGCATTTAGCTTCAACAGCTCAGCTTTGACCTCTCCAAGAGAAAGCCCTGAACCACACTCCAAACATCTAGCCTTGGATACAACATGTGACAGAGGTCAGAGCTGAGCTGTTATTGCAGTATTTCCTCGGTGTTCGTAAATGTGAGCCACACATGTGTTTATAGTGTTGAAACCATTGACAGTTGCTAACCGGTAGCATGCTAACGTCTTGAGCAGCTTAAACACTGACTCAGACTGAGACTCTATTGACATGACAAACTGTAAAAATCCCAGAGAAAGGTTTTCTGTTTCCTCTTTGATGTGTTAATTTTGTCTTCAGAGTGAAGCAGATCTTTAGTAAATCCTGCTGTAGCTCCACAGACAGAGCTGCTACGTCTGCCACATTGGCTGGTTATGCACACCCACGTGCGTCTCTGGTTCCGTGTTTTAACTGTTATCTCCTTGAGCAATGATTACGAGGACATAACAATGTCACTGTCAATCAGTTGTCTTTCATTTTCATCCTGAGTAGAGATATTGTTACATGTTGTAGTACTGCATAATTCTACTTCGGTATTCATAATGGCACCCGGAACTATGCGTGATGTCATTGGAAACGCATGAATAGGCTACAAGTTCCAGTCAAGAAGCTTTTAGATTTGGCTAAAGCTGAACTGGAGGAAATGTGCTCGGTTAAGGCGGGGGTTAAGAGGTTATTCTGTTCTCCGTGTGTCAAAGCTGCCACTCCTGTAGTTTAGAGCGCCACAAACGCGTGTGATTCCTGTTCAAATGTTTGCTCCTGGACGTGTGTTTAATAACGTTCTGTGAGAATCCCCAAGTTAAGAACCAAGTCACACATCTGATTCCAGTAGAGCAGGAAAGTTGCACTCAGTTGCGCTTTGAGTACAGTTACATACTCTGTCGGAGAGAATTCTGTTTAAGTCATTGATTTTTCAGCTTTGTTCATTTCATTTCATGTCTGTGTTGCAGGTTTGGCAGCAGGAGTAAAACCTCGTCCTCTTCTCTGAGGAGCGGGAACTTCTTTGCCTCTCCTCAGCTCAAGTGAAGTTTGAAGTCTCCAAAACTCTGGGATATTTACGGCAATATCGTGTTGTCTGTACACATTATTATCATGTCCTAATAATTCTGTGCAATTTTAGATTTTTTATGCTCATCTTTTGTCAAAAAAAAAAATTAGTGTAATGTATCTTACTGTTTTACTAACACTCTAATCGACCAAAGAATCAAGATTTTTAACTTGTAACTAGTTTGTTTTTGTGGTTTTAATCACAGAAAATGACAGCTTGTTTTTTAAAAGTCTATTAGAAATGTTTATCTGACGGCCAAAGTGACCCAAACCACTTTTAGATTTCAACCCAAAAATTCCACCGTTTTGGTTGAACCTGTCCATTCCACTCAGTAAAGTTCTGTTCAGATGCTTTCACTTGTGCGATAAAGTCTCTTGAAGTTTACCTCAGTCTCCACTAGAGGGTGCTGTCACTCCACGTTTGCCAAACGGGAGTTTCCTGCAGGTAATGTGGCCCTGTTGTCATGAGAATAGTTTGGAAATGAATGTTTTAAAGGCAACGTCACAGCCGGAATCCGCAGTGTCGTTGGTAAAATGAATGTCTGGCTGCTTTTACGGAGACCTAGATGCAATTCCTTTGTGGTTGATCACGAAGACACAGCCATTTTAAACTGCAATGGAAAGTAGAGTCAGTCCTGTTTGATACTCAGTGGAAATGGGGCTTTACTTTTGACAATAATATTCTCAGTTTTCTGTAACAATCGATGCTCGTCATTAATCACACCAGTGGGTCATGTGCCTTTCCCTGGGAACTTTAATATTATTCAATATTTACTGACAATACTCTGTAAAGTAACTCGTGTGATTGCCACATTCTTAAACACCAGAATGGTCCCACCGTCTGTTTGAGTTTGTGGTAAGAAAATCCAGTATTTTGCATCACACCATCATCAATTCAGATTTTACATTTATTTTCTTTGGCCTTATGAGGAAATGTGTTTTAATCTTGTTTTCTTTTTTGTTGTCAAAATACTTGTAAAAAGCTCATGACTCACTCCTTATGTTTTTAAATTTTGAACAGATTACACGTCAATGTACAGGTAATTGATCCTCCGCAAAACCCCGCCCCCAAAACGGTTGTCGTCCAATCATGCCTCATAGCAACCGTTGACATGTTCTGGATATCCTCCCATAGAAACTACAGGGTTTCTGCGGAGCATTAAAAAGTATTGAAAGTCATTCAATGAATTGTGCCAATATCAAGGCCTTAAATGTCACTGAAAAGATAAGCTGGCCTTTATTGATCTCATAATGGAGAAATGTACTTGAAATTTCATTGAAAAGCGTTCAATTGGATTCAAACTGGCATTAAGTCCAAATTTATTAGAAAATTCTGACATTGCTTGACATGTTTTACTGTACAAGTTCATCAAAATTACCAAATGATTGTCTAAAATATGTGAAGTTGCAGTTTTGGCTGAAATTTACTATCTTTTTTTCTTCTGCGTTTGTGGCATTTAAATATAGTATTGGGCCTGTTTGTCCTGTTTCTTAGCCAAAAGAAAAAGCAATAAAACAGCTCTTGCTAACTTTTGAGACGAGGTAAAACTCGTCTTATCGTTTGCCAAGAGTTTCATGAGCTGTGGTCGCTGGATGTCTTCACTAAAAAGCGAAGTTTCTGCCACTGGAATTTCCAGGGTTTCCACGGGGCTTTAATAAAACTTTAAAAATGCTCCAAAGTTTCCCGTTGTGTCCAATTTGGTTTTGAATAACAGCATTTCCCGTCATTCTGCTATTCGATGGAATGTTTACAAAATCTTCCGAAATGAAATATGCCAAGACTTTTGCATTTGTGGCACTTTAGCGAAAGGTCAATTAGTCCAAAGCGATTCTGAAGCTGAAGCTGCTTGTGTGAATGACCGTGAAGTTCCAAAGCGGCGACTCGCACCAGTCACCACTTTAACTCTCTTTATCCTTATTCAAATGTGCCTTTACTGTGGTTGTCACTTTATTTTACTTTTACTGTGATTGCAATGATTTTTTTACACTGTTGAAATGATTGGATCCCGTCAATTTGTGTGAAGTTTGGAATTCCTCATTGTGTGAAATCTGTGGCTGAAAATAAACAATGTGGATCCTTCTTCCTGGTTTTGGGTTTGGTTTTTGTTCTGTTTTTGTTGTTTTCTATCATAAAAAAATCTATGTGCAACGCATCAGTATTACACGGGAATATGTTGTCCCAGAGTTTTTTCCGACTTCACAAGAGGCTGGTGCTTTAGCCTCGATCGTTGTAGTGTCCCTTTGTTGCATATTTTTATTATATTCCTCCATTGCACATTGCCACCCATTTAGCCTCGATCTGGAGGATAACGTGCCAATGGTGCATCAAAAAAAGTCACTCAGGCAAACTTGACCACATGTGTTCTTTTCTCAGATATAGCAACTCCAAGGAGTCGTCATTGATAAGGCTCTGAACAGTGACACAGTAGTAGAGTGGTTAGTGCGCTCGCTTCACAGCCAGAAGGTCCCTGGTTCGATTCCCACCTGGAAGGGGCCTTTCTGTGTGGAGTTTGCATGTTCTCCTCGTGTCTGCGTAGGTTTCTACCACTAAAAACATGTGCAATAGGTGAATCCTCCAGCCTGGCCCCACATCATGAAGATGGGTCCCTGAGCGCCAGCCCATGCTGGCAGCTGACTGCTCCTACAGGTCACCCCAGACACAGAGAACACATTTCTCTACCAAGATTAATAAAGGATAACTTAACAGCCGCATATAAATGATTCAACAGGGAAAAGTCCAAAATCCATTGCAGTGTTACATTAAGTCAATGGATGATGATTATTCATCTGACTGTAGAAATTTGGGGCTCGGCCTGTGAAACTTTTACACAGCCACTGATCATTCTACATAAAAGTCTATGAAACAAATAGATATAGTGATCCATTTTAACCAACTATTAAGTATAAGTCATTAACGTTTAATGATATAGTGGATTGTAATGTATTCCGGTTTTGAATTAAATCAATAACATTGCCAATAAACTTTGACTAAAGACAAATTCACTACAGAGTGCAAAATGCAACAATAATAAACTAATGGAGATTTGAAAAGGTAAACTACTATAGCCTGACATCCAGAATAATACCCCTCTGTATATTTTATACACAGGGATATCAATCGCTGGTACAGCGGTGAGTCTTGATGTGAACAATAACTTCAGTATTTTTTGCCTGAAAAAATCCAAACACTAACAGAGTTATTCCACTTTTTTCTCCACTTTTCATACAGATTGGAGCTAATGTTATGGAAAATGTTTTGTTAGCACCCGCAAACACAGGGGAGCTCCATGGCAACAGTGAATTCATAACATTATTAAGTGATGATGTCATCTCTCCGGGTCCAATGGAGCTTTAGCCCTGTTCACTATAATGTGATTTATCTGATTTAAACCTGCTGTAGAGCTGACTACAAGGCTCTTATTAAACATCTGATCACAAATACATTTACTCTGGAGTTTCATTAGTAATGCTTTTCTGGCAATAATTATCAAATTATTTTTCCATACACAATGAAGGCTAATTTTCAATAGTATCTTCATTTTGACTTGAGAAATAGTGAGATATATTATTCTAATTAGGCGTAAAACAGTTTTGATCTTTTATCTGCTGGAGATTCAGATAAAGTTGTGTTTGTTGTCGTGTCTATCGATGGGACTCTCAACAGTTTGGACCCGGAAGAAGCATATTATTGTGTGTGATGTCACACTTAACATTATACGTCTGCAAGAAACAGACAGCTTTAGTAGAAAAAACAATACAGGTTCATATCCAAAGCAATGGAACAAACCATCACAGTGACAGGAATTTGTTTGTGGAATGCACTTCACTAACACATCAGAGTCCAGACAAGCCCAAAAGCGATTAAAAAAGTCAAATCAATTGAAAAGGGCTTGTAATAAACCAACCTCTACTGTGTCATTAGAGGAGTTTAAAGAACTAAAAGCAAAATTGGCTGAAAAAGAACAACAGTTAGAAATTGGAAAAAAAGAAGAAACGAAATCGAGGACACTTGTAATGAACTGAGGAAGGAAAAGTCAACTGTTGACACAAAGAAGGATGGCAAAACATTCAGTTCAGAAACCAGGATGATGGTGTACTGTGTGTAACCGGGTGGGGCCAGGGGTCCCCTAGATAGTGGCTAGGTGCCCAATTTGAACCTTACTTCCGTTACAAATACAAAGAACACAGGTAAGTGTGGGTTGTTGTGTGGTCAAAACAGAGACAGAGGCCCAACTTAAGTTTAAGGTTATTATTTCCAGAGTTCATTAGTTTATTTTAAAATGGTACAATAGACTCAAATAAAAACAGTAGCAAACCATGCAGTCTATAAACAAAACACACACTTTAGCATGCAGCATTAATAATTACAGTTTCATTAGTAAATTAAATAATTACCCTGCTAGCTGGCACACCGGTATATTTTACATTTCAGTAGGCTGACACAACTCCCTTCATGAGCGCACCGGGTGGATTGACTCCGTAGCCACACTAACAGGCACAGGCAGCTACCATGCAGGCTCCGTTGCAACTAAAAACATTCAGTTTGTAAAATGTACACACAGCGTGCACAAACGCCAAAAAGGGCAGCGCATCTTACCAGAATGACAGGACAGCAGATTGTGCAGCAGCGAGCAGTCACCTGTGTTACCTGGTGGTGCTTTTTAAACACAAATGCCAGGTGGAAGCTTGACGCTAACCCCGCCCACCACAGCTACGGCAACACTACAGGGACACAAAACCCTGTCCTACTACATTCTGCCCCGAGTTCTTAATTGGCGTCCCGACAATTATAGATTTAATCCCATGGTCTAAACCATCTACCAGGATCTGGTGGTCCATCTTCCTGGACCCCCTTGGACACTACTAAACCTGTTCCTGTAGCCCCTCCTCGCAAGGGGGCATTGATTACACAACCTCCCTGTGGTAGGGGAACATGTGGACGAGCAAATACAGTTCGAACATTGGAACTGGCACGCTCACGTTCCCTGTGGTCCGAGGTTACAGCTGAAGGCCAGAATCGACCCTGCACATCATTCTCCCAGCTCAGAGTACCTTTAATTTCCCTACGCTCAGGCTCACACAAAGACACAGTATTTTCACTGGATGTACAGATGGAGTCATTGTCCATTGGGCCAGGAAGTGGTGGCTTCCCCTGCCGACCGCACCTACAGTTCATACACCAGGATCTAACAGTCTTTGCCATACCTGGCCAATAGTACTTCTGTCGAATGAGCTCTGTTAAATCCTCCACTCCTTGAGTGCGGTGGATGTGTAGCTCCTGGAAAACAGTTCTCCACAGCTGCTCTGGGAGTACAAGCTGATAGACCCGTCCACGTCTACCAGGCTGACAGTAGGTCCGGTGCAGGAGTCCATTTTGAATCACCAGGCGATTCCACTGGTGAAGTAGTCTCAAGGCTGTAGGAGGGAGGGATTCCCTCTCCAAACGTACTGGCCTGCGTCGCTGTAGCACAAAGGGGAGGATAGCAGATATGGCTGGATCCTTTTGCTGCAGCTTTGCCAAGTCTCCTTGCCTTTCTGGCTCATGGTTGGGTTGGTGCCCCCTCCCCAAGGGATCAGCTCCCTGCTTGAGTCTCCGACAGTGACGGCAAGAGGCTTTGTCCATCTCTTCGGACCAGGAAGCGCTCTGAAACATCAACATTTGAGTTATATTGTCCAACTGTTGTTGTTGCTTTTGCAACAGCAGTCTTAACTCTGCCAGTTCACTGTGTGACGGACTGACTGCTGCCCTGCTTGTCCTACCCCTCCTATGCCTTAATGTCTGTGCATTACTGCTCGAGGGGGAGGTATAAAATCCCTCCTGATCTCCCCTTGTCCTCTCCTTTTGCTCCACTCCAAACGGCCTTTTCTCGAAGTTGGTCCTCTTTCCCTGAGTCAATTTGCTTCCCCTCACCATTTCACCCAACACCGGGCTCTTTGCCTCCTTATGATGGTAGAGCAAAGATTCAGGGTGAGAACACGAAGAAGCCCCATTCACACATAACTCAGGGCCCTTGATGGGTAATTTAGCTGCAGCCATTTTACGCAACTGTTCGTTTTCCCACTGCAGCTGGTTAACCAAGCCTTTCAACAGGTGCAATTCATCAGCCATTATGGAGATGGGATAATGACACCAGGAGCAGTCTCTTTTCAGGAGGTCCTTTAACGAAGATCCCTCGGCGGGCAAGCTACTGTTATATTTGGGTCCATTAAACTAAAAATGCATAAACCATTAACTCAAATCTCTGATTGACCACACCCACATCCTGCCGACAACGCCAATTGTAACCGGGTGGGGCCAGGGGTCCCCTAGATAGTGGCTAGGTGCCCAATTTGAACCTTACTTCCGTTACAAATACAAAGAACACAGGTAAGTGTGGGTTGTTGTGTGGTCAAAACAGAGACAGAGGCCCAACTTAAGTTTAAGGTTATTTATTATTTCCAGAGTTCATTAGTTTATTTTAAAATGGTACAATAGACCCAAATAAAAACAGTAGCAAACCATGCAGTCTATAAACAAAACACACACACTTTAGCATGCAGCATTAATAATTACAGTTTCATTAGTAAATTAAATAATTACCCTGCTAGCTGGCACACCGGTATATTTTACATTTCAGTAGGCTGACACAACTCCCTTCACGAGCGCACCGGGTGGATTGACTCCGTAGCCACACTAACAGGCACAGGCAGCTACCATGCAGGCTCCGTTGCAACTAAAAACATTCAGTTTGTAAAATGTACACACAGCGTGCACAAACGCCAAAAAGGGCAGCGCATCTTACCAGAATGACAGGACAGCAGATTGTGCAGCAGCGAGCAGTCACCTGTGTTACCTGGTGGTGCTTTTTAAACACAAATGCCAGGTGGAAGCTTGACGCTAACCCCGCCCACCACAGCTACGGCAACACTACAGGGACACAAAACCCTGTCCTACTACATGTGCTATTGTGAATCAGGTCCCTACGAAGAACATTTCTTCTCTCAGAGCAAAGCAAAGAGAACTGGTCAGAGATGGCGATGGAATCTTGATGTGATAGCGGATCTTAAGGTTGCAGAAATGGCCATGAAATCAGTTAACATTACCTTAGGATTTGATGCTACAACCAAGAGGGGGTGCACAACAGCATTCATCTCATCACAAAAGAGGAATGTGAAGTTGTAGCTATCGATGAATTGCCTGGTGTACGGTGTACATTTTAGGACATCCTCATCCTCAGAATGCTTTCGTCATTCTAGTCACAAGTCCAGGTGAAGATGACAGACATGTTTGTCATCTTCACATTAACCTAGAAACAAGTTTGTCAGACTCATCTTCACTTGGACGTTGTTTGTCAGAGTCATCTGCACTGGACGTTGTTTGTCAGAGTCATCTGCACTTGGACGTTGTTTGTCAGAGTCATCTGCACTTGGACGATATTTGTCAGAGTCATCTACACTTGGATGTTGTTTGTCAGAGTCATCTGCACTTGGACGATATTGTCAGAGTCATCTGCACTTGGACGATATTTGTCAGAGTCATCTGCACTTGGATGTTGTTTGTCAGAGTCATCTACACTTGGACGTTGTTTGTCAGAGTCATCTACACTTGGACGATATTTGTCAGAGTCATCTGCACTTGGACGATATTTGTCAGAGTCATCTGCACTTGGATGTTGTTTGTCAGAGTCATCTACACTTGGACGATATTTGTCAGAGTCATCTACACTTGGACGTTGTTTGTCAGAGTCATCTACACTTGGACGTTGTTTGTCAGTCATCTACACTTGGATGTTGTTTGTCAGAGTCAGCTGCACTTGTTTGTCAGAGTCATCTGCACTTGGACGTTGTTTGTCAGAGTCATCTGCACTTGGATGATATTTGTCAGAGTCATCTACACTTGGATGTTGTTTGTCAGAGTCATCTGCACTTGGACGATATTTGTCAGTCATCTACACTTGGATGTTGTTTGTCAGAGTCATCTGCACTTGGACGATATTTGTCAGAGTCATCTGCACTTGGACGATATTTGTCAGAGTCATCTGCACTTGGACGATATTTGTCAGAGTCATCTGCACTTGGACGATATTTGTCAGAGTCATCTACACTTGGACGATATTTGTCAGAGTCATCTACACTTGGATGTTGTTTGTCAGAGTCATCTGCACTTGGATGTTGTTTGTCAGAGTCATCTGCACTTGGACGATATTTGTCAGAGTCATCTGCACTTGGACGTTGTTTGTCAGAGTCATCTGCACTTGGACGTTGTTTATCAGAGTCATCTGCACTTGGATGTTGTTTGTCAGAGTCATCTACACTTGGACGTTGTTTGTCAGAGTCATCTGCACTTGGACGTTGTTTATCAGAGTCATCTGCACTTGGACGTTGTTTATCAGAGTCATCTGCACTTGGATGTTGTTTGTCAGAGTCATCTACACTTGGACGTTGTTTGTCAGAGTCATCTGCACTTGACGATATTTGTCAGAGTCATCTGCACTTGGATGTTGTTTGTCAGAGTCATCTGCACTTGGATTTGTTTGTCAGAGTCATCTGCACTTGGATTTGTTTGTCAGAGTCATCTACACTTGGACGTTGTTGTCAGAGTCATCTGCACTTGGACGATATTTGTCAGAGTCATCTACACTTGGATGTTGTTTGTCAGAGTCATCTGCACTTGGACGATATTTGTCAGAGTCATCTACACTTGGATGATATTTGTCAGAGTCATCTGCACTTGGACGTTGTTTGTCAGAGTCATCTGCACTTGGATGATATTTGTCAGAGTCATCTGCACTTGGATGTTGTTTGTCAGAGTCATCTACACTTGGACGTTGTTTGTCAGAGTCATCTACACTTGGACGTTGTTTATCAGAGTCATCTACACTTGGACGTTGTTTGTCAGAGTCATCTACACTTGGACGTTGTTTATCAGAGTCATCTGCATTTGGACGTTGTTGTCAGAGTCATCTACACTTGGACGTTGTTTATCAGAGTCATCTGCACTTGGACGTTGTTTGTCAGAGTCATCTACACTTGGACGATATTTGTCAGAGTCATCTACACTTGGACGTAGTTTTTCAGACAATTTCACAATAAAAGCAGCATAATGCAACTAAATAGGGATTTTCACAATAAAAGCACAATAAAAGCAGTATAATACAACTAAATGGGGATTTTCACAATAAAAGCAGTATAATACAACTAAATGGGGATTTTCACAATAAAAGCAGTATAATACAACTAAATGGGGATTTTCTCAATAAAAGCAGTAATAAATTGGAATTGTCACAATAAAAGCAGAATTATACAACTAAATGGGGATTTTCACAATTAAAGTGGTATTATGCAACTAAATGGGGATGTCCACAATATAAGCAGTATAATACAACTAAATTAGGATTTTCACAATAAGAGCTGAATATTACAACTAAATAGGGATTTGTATGAGATTTTTCTCAATGTTTCTCATTTTTGTAAATTTTGCAGCAGTACCCAGATAGCAAAATTGGTATGGGCCAGTTGTGGCCCACATCAGACACATTAATTTGGCGCACATACCGCGTGGATGGTCGGCACAAAGGCGGTGCGCATTCGGTTACCTTATCTGGCCCACATCAAGTCCAGAACAAGGCCAACTTTTAGCCAGAAGTACACCATACTACCCAAAGGTGGTCCAGATCTGGCCCTCTCATGGCCAAAATGTGGCCCAGATTTAGCTCAGTGCAGTGCCGTATGAGGACACCATATTTTGGCACATATCTGGCCCACATGACTTACTTTTGGCTCATCTGGCTGACATACCGCGTGGATGATCGGCACAAAGGCGGTCCGCATTCGGTTACCTTATCTGGCCCATATCAAACCCAGAACAGGGCCAACGTTTAGCCGGAAGTACACCATACTATCCAAAGGTGGTCCAGATCTGGCCGTCTCATGGCCAAAATGTGGCCCAGATTTGGCTCAGTGCAGTGCCATATGAGGATGCAATATTTTGTTACATATCTGGCCCACATGACTTGTTATGTGGCTGACATACTGCGTGGCGTACGCGTTTGTTGCTTTTTTTGACACGTTTTGGCAAAAAAAAAAATTGGCCTTGATCATAGTTACGTTACATTATACACACAAAACTAAATCAAAAATTATTGAAAGCCTGACAAACATGCCACAAAAAATAAAATGTGGCAAGAAGTGCAACAAAAAAAAAAATCAATGAAAACGTGACAAAAAAGCAATGAAAATGTGATAAAATGTGACAAAAAAGCAACAAAAAAAAGCAATACAAATGTAATAAATCGAAAAATGTGACAAAAAACATGAAAATATGCTCGGTTAAGGTGGGGGTTAAAACTGTACAATCAAAGTACCTTAAGTTTAGGATTAGGCTTAAATCCTGTAAAATTATGTAATACAAAGTTATAACGCACTCAACACACGAAACTAGCACTGGGAGCATGCACAGTGGAACTTTCAGTGCCGCTCGACAAAAAAGTGCATCTCGATGTTACACTGGCAAACTGAAGTTACAGGTGTTTTTTTCTTGTAATTGTATAGTGTGTGTTTTTGAGACGGTATATTGTGGTGTTTCGTCACGACTGAAGAGCACAGTTTTTAACCCGATTTAGCAGGACTACCTGTTTTAAATATAAACAAAGGGATTTATTATTTATTTATTCAAAAAGGAGTGAAGAGAGAAACAAACAAGATGATGAACCGAATTGAGGATCTAATAAAATTAATTTAAAAAGTCATTATTCCGGCTCTTTTGCCTCACGACGCCGTTTCTCTTCCCTGTCCCTTCTTCTGCCATCCAGATCTCCGGCAACATGGATCCATCTCTTCATATAGGCTTCTGTTTCCTGATTGGTCGCATCTTTTGTCATTTTGTTTCATCTCACAATGCCTACACAACAAGACAAACACCATGTTAATGAGAAATGAAAAAGAATATGGAGACCACAGCTGAAATGAATGAATAAATGTGCATAATTCGTATAATAAATTGGTGTACTTAAACAGTATTTTATAGATATAGAATGCCTATTGTCCTTCAGGCAAAGTTTGAAAGATTGCTGTATAGCTTGTACCCACAAAGATCAATTTGATAGTCTGGCCTAAAATATACTAACTGTATCATTTACATTGAAAATTTCCATCTGGTTCCTTTAGAAACAAACTGGTCAAAGGGTAGTGCATGAATGAAGCAATAAACCAATAAATAAAAATAAATATGGTTTTTTCCAGGTTACATGCGGTATTTAGCACCTGTCCTGATAAATTATCGCTTCAAAGCTTTTTAAAGATAAGATAGCCTTTATTGATCTCACAATGGAGAAATTTACTTGTTACATTCAGCTCTTAGAAACACTCAGGGTGTGCAAATAGGCAGAATCAAAGAATAAAAACTCTGCACCGCTATTGCGCTCCCAAGAAATTTATTTTAAAGCACCACAAATAGGCAGGAAATGTGAAATAAACAACAACAATTAAATAGTGGTATCTTATATAGAAAGCTCCAAAGAGCCAGGCTTTAAAGAGCTACTTGTGGCTCTTATTGTTGCCTGGTCATAAATTAGGCTCACATAAATTCTACTACTTTGCCTGAAAGCAAAGTTGGAAAGATTAAGTTATTCACTCGCTCTGCGTTAACCGTTAACGTGACCAGAACAATAGTGCATGTCTACCACAATTCCCCACAACCTCTCTCCCTTGCCCCTTCCTGGCCACGTAATCTGGTCGGAGGGAAAAGGCTGTTCTACATAACATGACCATTGGCTATGGGTTTTCTCCACCCCACGTACTTCCCACTTAAATGAACTATGACTGGAGTGGCAAGATCTCAAAGTGTGCTCCTTCTAAGCTCGAAATGTTACGCTATAGTCTGCGTTTAGAAACGCAAGATTGGGCTCATAATGTCTTCATTTATATATTGTTTTGTCAGTATGTGGTCTTCCATAAGAGTACACTCAGAATATTTTATGTTAGTACTCGCTTGTTATGAAATCCTTGAAAACCATTTTGGCAAGGCATTTCCAACGGGCCAACATTTCCATTGATGGCCCGCCAATTCATATTTTTGGTGACATCATTTACCATGAGGCGATCTAAAAACAAGACAAGACAAGTGAGACATAACCAAAGCGGGGATGATGCTGGGCACTACATATCTTTCCAGGTTGGTCCAGCCCTTTATTGTACACAAAAACACAATTATCTCCAAAGGTCCCAATTACAGATACACCATCAGCGGCGGCACCTGTGCAGATGTCTGTAGTATTTTACACAACACAAAACTTAAGGTCCGCACACACTACACGATTTTTATGCCCGATTTTGATACAATTCTCAGTCGCGCCGAGTCTTCCCGAGTCATGGCTAGTCTTAAGGCAGTCGCAGAGAGTCGTGTCGCGTAGTGTGGGAGGGTCACGACTGGACTGGTGTTCGAATCGTGTAGTGTGGGCAGCAGTCAGACGCAACTGGACTACAGTCTCAGGAAATCAAACATGTTTGATTTTTAAGCCCGATTTTGGACGCACAGGAGAGACGTGGGGGATTTTACCGTCCCCAATGTGAACACACAGACTGTAGCGGCCAATGACAGAGTGAAATAAAGACAGAAAAAACACCGCGGCGCCTCCTTTTTAATTTCTCTGTCAAAACAGCAACACAAACAACTCATGTCATGGCCACAGCCCCACACGAAACAGCACAACTTTATATCACCAAACGTTCACGAGAACCACCTTTTCAAGCTACATTTCAACCGCGAGTTTAACAGCACTTACTGAGTTTGGAGACGAACTGTTCAGCTTCACCTCGCCGCTAGCGGCTCGCCTCTCTCCGCTCGCCTCTCTCCGCTGTCTCCTCCGCCTCCTCCATCTCGGGGCTGAGGCCCGTCTCCTTCTCTTATTAAATCCACTGAAATACGTCCCGCTTCTTCGTGTCGCCGACTTTTATCTCCATCTGACAGAACTATAGCCAAGTTGAAGGCTTCGTAGCAGTAGTAGTAGCCTTGCACTGCGCACTGTTGTGACACTGTTTACACCGCTGACCGATCGGGACACGCACATGTTTTCCCACGCTCACAAACACGGCCTATCTTTGCGGATTTTGGGTCAGTTTTTGAAACCGGAGGAGAAATGAAGCGGTAGAGAGGAAAGACGCGCTGTGTTATCAAACATCAGCTGTTTGTCAGAATCGTGTAGTGTGTTCGCTCATACGATTCTCAGTCGTTAAGTGTGAACCCCCAGACGTTCTATAATCGCACTAAATCAAGTCGTGTAGTGTGGCTCCCCTTCTTTATAAAATCGTATAAGACTGGAAAAGTCGTGTAGTGTGTGCGGACCTTTAATATAGTCCATCCAAATAATGCACTTAATACAGTAAAACCAAGACAATAATCAAGTATAAAATACTAAAATCCAATGATAGGATAAAGTAAACTACACTAGGAGTATTTTGACTGTAGTAATGCATGAAGTGTTTTAATGTGTAAGGAGAACTCTAATATTTTATGGAAAAGCTGCAACCAATGTTAATCACTTACTGTATGTCTAAATGAGAATGATTTCAGATTACACCAAAACTCAGCCAGACCTTTACGAGTCCACCTTTCACTAGACATAGCCAAAGAGCCACAAGAGGCTACTCTAATCAAAAACTCACTTTTAAAATGCGTGTGCTTGAGCTCGTCGTCACATGGTATCAGGTGAAATCTTGTCCTGTCTCCAGTTGTGCACAACCTGCAACACATCAGAAAAAAGGCATAAAAAGCTCAGGTCATATATTTTTGTTTGCACACAGATATTTTAGCAAAATACTTTCTACCAAAAAACAACAAATAATGCACATAAAGCATCTGCAAACTAAATACTATTTACGTTTTGTAGGGACTCCACTTGGCTGAGAGAGAGAGAGAGAGAAAGAGAGGAGGCCTGGGGTAGAGTTGTGGACCAAATGGAGCTGGATGCAGAAGCCAGGGTCTTTTTGAGTTCAGAGGGGCATGCATAAGGCTGGTGCAGAACAGAGAAATCAGACCTGAAAATGATGATGGGGGGAAAAAAATATATATAGTAAATCCAAACATAGAGTCACAAAAAATACTACACAAAAGTGGTAACGTTTACTAAGTATAAGGAATGATAGAATTAATTTACATTCCTGGGTGCTGGGTGTACAGATGATGCATGTGGTCTCTTTTTCCCCTCATCTTGTTTATGCAAACACTCAACCAAAGTGCAGGTTTGTTAATGAGGGGAAGTAAAAAGCTGCAACACTACTATTATCAAAATAACATTGTTTTGGTGGATATAATTATTGTTGGTGCTTAAAATGTTAAGGCTCTTTCTAATCCAAAATCTAACTTAACATTATTTCACCCATATCCCCACAAACAAATTGAATGTCCGATTCTGGCGCTCACAAAGCTAACAACGTTGCTAACAGCTGACGTTTGCCTCGACGCGATCGCGCAGCGAAAATAAGTGGTCCGGAGTGTGAAATAAATATTACCATCAAAGTCAGGAGGTTCTACGCTTTCCAACGCCATATGGCATGTCCATATTTGAGCACATTTAGTCTGTAAAACGATACTTTTCTAGCGTTAGCATAGTTGTTGGTAACAGTGAGCTACTTCAGCTCATTACAAAAATCACACATAATCAAGGCAAGAAAGCACTAACTAAGAAACTCGTACAGCGAAAATAGATCTTACCTTCGATATAGCTGCGGATAGCCGGATACTATTTTCCAGAACCATTACGAGTATGTCAAGCTGCTGCTGCTGCCTGTCGGTCGGAATCAGAGCAACTGTTGATGACCCGCCTTCTGATCGAATCAACCAATCAGAGCTCACCATTTCTCAGCGACAAGGCTATTAGCCAATTACAGTGCTGAGAGTGAATTTGAAAAATCGGCGCTCACCTGACTTTGTCCAATGACTTTGCAGCTCTTTCTAGTTGAAGCCGTGAACCATTGTGTGAAAAGAAATAAAGATAAAGATAACTGTATCCATTAGTTATTATTTATAAGTTAATCCTTTCTGCACACAAGTTCATACTTAATTTCCTCAGATCCTTTTGAGATGTTTAATTTAATCAAAATGTATTTTTTTATTCATTTTCATAAATAAAAACAAAGTATATATAACTATACTATTAGTATAGTTATTAGTATACTTAAACTTTAAATGCTTTGCCCTAAATGGGCCATAGTTGATAATTGTTTAAGTGGGCCACATTTGGTTGACTACTGGTTTATCTATAAATGCCGCCCGCATGTGCAATAGATGCCTTTCAATGTTTACAAACATGAGACACGTGCCTGATGTGCGCGCGCATGTTTGGTGCAGAAACCATGTGAGTCCAATGTCATATAGCAGTTATTCATTTTCGCTAGCTGTTGTTTATATATGTGACGCTCGCAAAATGGCAATGAATGAACCGCCGTTAAGGCTCGAAAATAGTTCGAAGTACGTACAAAGCTTGTCACCAAAGGACGCAGCCGCATATTTAAGGAAACTCACTCTAAGTACAGGTGAACGATTGCGGGACCCATGCAGCATCTCCGAAACGAGTGGACATCCGATGTGCGCTCCTGGCCTGATGTTCAATGGCCAGACATTTATACATATCTGATAGAAAAACCCAGTGTTTACACGAAAGAAAATCTAAAAGCATACAAGTCTCTTGATGCTTACAACTACTTGTTATGTGGACATGTTCAAGCTGTCAAATACCATCCAATATCAGCAACGTCCGAGTTTTGTGTCGTTAAAGCTAACGTGTTACCAAGTCAGCGACAGGGTCACAAAACCAAGTTGTATGAAGCCTGGGTGTATATCCACAAGCAGAAATCTACATTTTGATAGCGAATTGTTCATGCATGGCAGGGTAAGCTCGTTTCTGTGTGTGGTGGCCTAAGTGAGTGTGTGGCCCATCTTTATTTATAGAGTATTTGTAAGTATGCTATTTCCCTCCCTCAAAGGCACAGGCTTATGAAAAAATTAAGAATTTGAATAAAAATAAGGCCTATCAAGCCCACATGGAGAAAACCTTTAATTAATAAAGGAAAACTTGTTAAGTGAATGTGACTAATTTAAGGATAGATCTATAACACATATATAGATATAAAATGATTATATATAAATCATTATATATACTATATAAATAGATCAACTTGTAGAAATAAGATTAGGCCTAGACATATGCTACTTTGTTGTTATGCTTTTGTACATATGATTTGTTATTTTAAAATAAGGGTATGTAGTATATTGTAAATATTTCTTTTATCAGACTTGGTTCGTGTTGTAGTCACGCAGCAGCTGTGATGTTAAAAGTAGAGCTGGCAGTTCGCATGGGACTTACGGATAAAGCAGCATGTACATCGACATCCTGCAGCTGGAACGACATGTCAAGAAAGAAGGTAGAACCAGCCCCTTGTCCAAAATCAATTTCAGCAGACCTAAGCAGAACGCAGAATCCCTTACGTCAGTTGCCCCCAAAGTCTCCAAAAGAGATTTGACAGGTAAGGTGGACTTCATGCTTATAGGCATGAAGCTTACTATAGTGTTTAACAAAAATTTTATTGTGTCCTTTTAAATAGTGTCTCCTCAAATATATAGATTTAGGCTATTTGCTTACGTCTTTAAATATTTATAGTACCCAATGACTAATTTCTATTCACCTGAAATTGATAACAGAATTCTATATGCAGAGATTAACGATCAAGACCTAATGCAGCTGAAGTCCGTATTTCCCACTGCAGCAATATTGACGAGTGTGGTTGGTGGTGGCAGCAGCGAGACGGACACTGCATCAGAGACTGAGGAAGAGATGCTGTCCTTACTGGAGCCACTCACATCTTTGTATGACCCGACAGCAAAGACACTACCACCTGAGGATGTGCAACAACGGTGCATTGGGCTCATGCATTCCTTGCAGATTTCCACCACTGCAGAAGCATTGGCACAACTGGAACTGGTCACCAGGGAACAAGCAAAGTGTCAGGACTGGCATGTTCACCGCATGGGGAGAGTAACAGGTAGTGTACTTCATAGAGTAGCCTCATTGCAGGACAACACCCCCAGGCTGAAAATTGTAGAGAAGATCATGCAGTACAACAGAAAAGACCTTGATCTTCCTGCTCTTAACTGGGGACGTGACATGGAAGAGACTGCCAGAAAGGCTTACAACACTGCCATGGAACAGATGCATACAGGATTCACATTGACACACGCAGGTCTTCATATAAAGAAAGAAAGTCCTTTTCTTGGAGCTTCTCCTGATGGACTAGTAAGCTGTACCTGCTGTGGATCTGGTGTATTGGAAGTAAAATGCCCATACAAATATCGTGAGGGGCTACTCGGATGCCACGATGATCCATCATTTTGCATGGATGCTGCACTGGAGTTGAAACACACACATCCTTATTATTATCAGGTGCAACTTCAAATGTATGTATGTGGTGTACAATTCTGTGACTTCTTTCTATGGACAAAAGCAGAAACAGTTTACAGGCGTATAACATTTGATAAGAATGTTTTAGAGATGCCTCTAAAAAAAGCAGAACAGTTGTTTATAGACCACATTCTTCCAGAACTTTTAACAAGACAGCATGACCCCACAATTGTACGAGATGAAGTATGTTGCAAATGTCAAAAGCCGTATTTTGGGAAAATCATGCAATGCACAGTGTGCCTTTCATCATTTCACTATGAGTGTGTACGTATACATCGTGCCAGCAAAAACTGGAAATGCCCGGATTGTAAAACTAAATAACACTACCCGTTGAATATTGTACACATTATTGTGCATTTTACATAACAGTGATCTTTGTCACAAGCTTTTACCATAGAGCAATGTAACAAACTGCTAAAAATTTGAATGCATATTCATTTAATTTTGTTTAAATACAGTTGTAAAAGAAGCAAGTTCATTAATGAGTTCAGTGAAAATAACATGCAAAACTGGTCCACAGTTAATGTACATTCTGTATGTTTTCAATAATACATGAAGTTTGAATCATTTAACTGTCACTTGTTTCTTACTTTTTTCTTAACGACACTAGGACAAAGGTTAGTCAGGCCACCACATACAATCACAATATCATCCAGAAGGTCAGCTTGAGCAATTGGAATGACGGACTGCAATATTTTAAATTTTTTCCATCGCCCTATGACCCTTTCAACATGGATGCGAACACGGGAAAGTTGCCTTGATGAGTCTACTTCTTGTGCAGACATTTGCTTTTTACCCTTGGTAAAGTATGGGATTTTCAAGGTTGCTCCATGGGCAGCCAGTTCATCCCTAACCAAGAAACCCCTGTCAGCCAAAATTTCATCTCCTTGTTCTACCAACTCCAGAAATCCCGACTGTACAGTTATTGCTTATCCGAAACTCTGCCTCCCCACCCTGGCGACAAGAATGATATAGCACCCGCAGGGGTAATACCTAATAGATATTTTATTGTATGGTTATGCTTGTAGCTGGACCAAGTTTGTGCTCTAGCTGTCAAGTTTGTGGGGCGATCAATAAATATTTCCGTGCAGTCTATTACACATCGACACTTGCGAAATTTTCTCTTGAACACAACTGGCATATTCTCCTGTATCGCCTCTCTGCTTGGCCATTTTATGAGTGGTTTTAATAGAGCAGATAATATGGGAAGGCAGGTTCGTAATATTCTAGAAACAGTGCAAACAGGAATTTGAAATCTATATGCAATATCTATATTGCTTATGCCCAACCTTAACTTAATTAGCACTAACAGCAAGTGATCTTCAACGGACAGCCTTTGCAAGACCAAAATAATATTTCTTTTAAAAATGTTAACAAGCCAATGAAACACTGTAGGCTACTCAACCTGTGAAAAATGTCAGTCTTTCAGTATCAACTTTTATGCTGTTATAGCCAAATGTTAAAATTCCTAGCTTTCTCTTGAGCTCTTCATTTCTTTCCTGAGCGCAAAAAAATCTTGCTGCAGATTTGTATGGTCTGTATTGAGACGGTGGTACAGCAGCTTCATCTCCTCATACTGCGCTTTAGGGATGAGGTCCGGAGCTCCTTCTGAAACAAAAGAAATTACATCGCTTATATGAGCATATAATCGTGCATTAACAGAAGTAGATGCACGAACACTGGCAATATTTGTCTTTATTTCCACCACAAACATCAAGGTCTGCCCATATATATGCTGCTAAAAAACATTGAAAAGTGTGCATACCCATCCTACTTGGTTGCTCAACAGAGGGTTCTTCTGAGTTATTGATATTAAGAATGGTATCAGGGACATCAATGTGTAGCGCTCTTTTAGCACTCTCCGGGTTGTGCTGACTTTGGTTAGCATCCCTCTTACGCTTCCTGTCATACCTGCATAATAGAACAAAGAAAGTCAAATTCTCAACTTTTGAATGCTTGAAGAGTTAATTTCTAAATGCAATGCTTTTGTAGGTATACTTTATACACACAATACCAATGTTTTATATAAAATCATCTCTAGTCAGAAGCCTGACTACTTTTAAAAAGATTGCAATGTAATAGAGCCTACCTCTCCATTTTGTTCTTAGACTTGAAACTGCTGGTCTCTCTTCTTTTATCTGGAAGATTGAAGGGACAAAGTCCGGGCTATCAGCCTCCATAGTTGCCATTCCTAGAAGGAATAACATTCTGCCATTTAGAAATATAATACAAGTAAGCCTATTGTCCCTAAAATTGACTATATTTACATGAAGGTAATATTAGATTGTTGCATATGTAGGCCAAGATTTACAATTTGGGTCTACAATTTTGCAGGCCAAAGTTAGAGCTTACTGTAGTTAACTGTAATGTTAACTACCTCTTAAACATTGGTATTAACGTGGGGTACAGCGTCATGTAGGACCTGCACCGCAATGTAAGGCATTGTTTTTGGCATGTACAACGTTAGCTACATAAAGCTAACAGAAACATCCCAGGTGTAGCTTCCTCTACAGGATTGCTAACGATAACATTAGGTCTACGGTAATACATTATTTTATGTCATGTCAAACACGTCTTTGTAAATGAAAATAATCTTACCAGATATAAAATGAGCACCACAAACGCGTGCATTCTTGATCTGAACTTTGGACCATTGTCTCGTTTGATAGCACGCAACCATAAGTCTCGTCTATTCTTCTGAAAAGGGTGCCCACCAGCCGTATGCTGTAAAATTTTAGTCCTGGATTGTTGGTACTTCTATTTGTACAATCGACAATGCAACACGATGGCATCGTGTTATATACGAAAACAAATGTTTTTCAATTGTGTGCCGATGCTGAGCCCCGGGTAATACAACGCAGTTCTCCGGTTGTTTTGCACCAACACTGCGCGCGCACGCACTTAATTTAGTATGCATACGTCACATGAAATGGGTCTATATCCTTACCACTAGTTGCCCATATGTGTGTTTGCTGTTTTTGGGTCATTTTGATATTTTATATGTGGGCTACATTTAGTTCACTGTTGGTTATTCTGGCACAAATATACTGAAAGTGCCATATCTTTGCCATAAGTGGCCCATGTTTGTTTGTCATAAATGGGCCATTGTTGATCATTTATAAGTGGGCCACATTTGGTTGTCGTCTGGTTTATCTGGAGATATCAATGCCGGAAGTGACATATCTTTGCCACTAGTGGCCCATATCATGTTTTGCCATGTTTGAGCCATAGTTGATATTTTGTATGTGGGCCCCATTTGGTTCACCTCTGGTTATTCTAGGTCTAACCATGCAGGAAGTGCCATACCTTTGCCATAAGTGGCCCATATAGGTTTTGCCACAAATGGGCCATAGCTGATAATTATAAATGGGCCACATCTGGTTGACTTCTGGTTTATCTGGAGATATTATGCCGGAAGTGCCATACCTTTGCCATAAGTGGCCCATGTATGTTTTTGCCATATATGGGCCATAGCTGATAATTTATAAATGGGCCACATCTGGTTGACTTCTGGTTTATCTTGAGATATCAATGCCGGAAGTGACATATCTTTGCCACTAGTGGCCCATATCATGTTTTGCATGTTTGGGCCATAGTTGATATTTTGTATGTGGGCCCCATTTGGTTCACCTCCGGTTATTCTAGGTCTAACCATGCAGGAAATGCCATACCTTTGCCATAAGTGGCCCATATAGGTTTTGCCATAAATGGGCCATAGTTGATAATTTATAAATGGGCCACATCTGGTTGACCTCTGGTTTATCTGGAGATATCAATACCGAAAGTGACATATCTTTGCCACTTGTGGCCCATGAAATGTTTTGCCATGTGTGGGCCATATTTTATATTTTGTATGTGGGCCACATTTGGCTCACTTCTGGTTATTATGAGAACAACCATGCCATAAGTGGCCCATGCGTGTTTTGCCATAAGTGGGCCATTGGTGGTTATATTTTATATGGCCCACTTCTGGTTCACATCTGCTTCTACGGGCCACACCACTGCCACATGTGCCACATCTTTGCCTGATGTGGGCCACATCGGCTTGCTATCTGGGTACTATTCCAAGTTTCTATTTGTATTATAGTGCTTTTGTTGAGAAAATCCCCATGTAGTGCATTATATTGCCTTTATTGTGAAAATCCCCATTAGTTTATATACTGTTTTTGTGAAAATCCCATTTAGTATTAAGTATTGAAAATCCATTTAGTTGTAAAAAATTATACTGCTTTAGTGTGAAAATCCCCATTTAGTTGTATAATACTGCTTTTATTGTGAAAATCCCCATTTAGTTGTATATACTGCTTTTATTGTGAAAATCCCCATTTAGTTGTATAATACTGCTTTTATTGTGAAAATCCCCATTTAGTTGTATTATACTGCTTTTATTGTGAAAATCCCCATTTAGTTGTATTATGCTGCTTTTATTGTGAAAATGTCCATTTAGTTGCATTATTGTGCTTTTGTTGTGAAATTGTCTGACAAACTACGTCCAAGTGACTCTGACTCTGACAAACAACATCCAAGTGCAGATGACTCTGACAAACAACATCCAAGTGTAGATGACTCTGACAAATATCGTCCAAGTGTAGATGACTCTGACAAACAACGTCCAAGTGACTCTGACTCTGACAAACAACGTCCAAGTGAAGATGAGTCTGACAAACTTGTTTCTAGGTTAATGTGAAGATGACAAACATGTCTGTCATCTTCACCTGGACTTGTGACTAGAATGACAAAAGCATTCTGAGGATGAGGATGTCCTAAAATGTACACCGTACTGGTGGGACTGCTTACGACTACCACTGCTACTGTATGTGACACAGTCCATTGACCATCTTGCAGCTTCATACTCTGATTTCCATCAAGAGGTCTACCAGCACTGCCGGTCTATCATAATGGAGCACATTTCAAATACGTTGACAGAGTTGCTGTAAACCATGCAGCAATCACTAAAATCAGTGACACATGGGGAAAAAGTCTAAATGAGTTACACTGCACCTTCACGCTCTGACACCATTGCATCATTGTGTAGATCTTCTCTCTAAAAGTGTCAGTCATCTGAGGGCCATCTATTTGGAAAGGACTGCTTTGCTGGAAATTTGGTGCTTGCCTTTAACACATTTTGCTACAAAGATGGCAAGGGTGATCCGCCTCCAACAATCTGTCGGCTTCAGGGTACAGTACTCAAGTGGTTCAAATCGTATTTTTCAAACCGGACTTTTTCTGTGGCGCTCAACGACGTCTCATCCGCAACAGCTCCTCTATCCTCAGGTGTGCCGCAAGGCTCTATTCTTGAACCCATTCTGTTCACTCTGTACATGATGCCACTGGACAAATCATTTCTCAGTTCAATCGAATATGACGCGTCTGCAGCTCAGATACTGACTACCAAACTCAAGCAGATGATTTGGTGAAGCGGTTCGAACAAAGAGAATATAAAAAGAGTGGATTGTGAAGGAACGTAACAGGTTGACTCCATCTCCCAAAATGAGTGTCTTGAACAAAAGAGCACCAAACAAATGGAACCCAGAATTAACTGTATCATTCAATACTCACCAATGGGCAAGAATTCGAACGAATCATTAACAAACACTGGCATATCATAAGGTCAGACCCCAACTTAAAGGAGCTCTCCTTCCGCGAGTTGTTACAGGAGACCTACCAGACTGAGCACATTACTAGTAAGAGCCGATTTGCCCTCTCTAATGCAACCCAGTTTTTTACTAAATGTGTCTGGCAACTACAGATGTGGACATTGCACATGTGACCCGTGTGGTTTTTACCCTGCGTTGTGTGCTTGGTGCTCTGATTCATGGAAGAGAGGCTAGGCTGAAGTCGGGAGGAGCAACGCTCAAGGCCCATTTATTGCGCTGGCGAGCAGAACAAAAAGGAAAGGCGTTAGCCTCAATAACATGTGCCGACCAAAGGCGGCCTCTCTCTCAGAAGTATCAGAAACAGAGACAAATAATTACAGACAACATGCCTGGCGAGCAGAACAAAAAGGAAAGGCGTTAGCCTCAATAACATGTGCCGACCCAAAGGCGGCCTATTGACAGGAGGAACAGAAAAAAACACATAAGTAACTAATAATAACATGGATGACGATAATACAACATAATAACATAAAAGACAGATCAAAACTTCCTAAAAGTGAAGTTTGATGGTGATGCTACAGATATTAAAACTCCGCTCACCTCTCTCTCAGAACTATCAGAGAGAGAGGAAGAGGCGGAGTCGGCATTAATACTCGCAAACCGGACGTCCCAGACATTGGACAGACAATCAAAATAAAATACACAAACACAGACTAACGCACACTCTGCAGGTACACAAACACCATATAAAACAAAAAGTGGGAACAAAATACATACAGCCCCGAGTAACAAATACTCAGCGGGCAGTCCACGCTATGCCACACCGTGGCGCTCAAACCCTATTATCAGAATTTTAACCCGACTATAACAACTCCGTTACACACGCAATGCAACTTCACCCAAAAAACAAAAATATTCAGTCATCCAGGACTGGCGTACTCTTCAACATTAAAGGTGTCATCAGTTGCAATACAAACAACGTCATTTACATGTTAAAATGCCATGTGGCTTAGCGTACATCGGCAAAACAACCAGACCACTGAAAATCGGATCTCAGAACACAGATCTAACATAAGGACCCATGACACTAAAAGTCCAGTGGCCATACATTTCAATCAGGCTCAACACAACGTAAGTGCATTGAGGTATCAGGGTATCGAGCAAGTCAAACTTCCCAGAAGGGGTGGGGACATTGACTCTTGCTATTAAAAGAGAAGCTTTTTGGATCTACACATTGGACACTTTGAGTCATAAGGGACTGAACGAAGAGTTTGACCGAAGGCCGTTTTTGTGATTGCATCAATACACACACCACTACTACAGTGCCTTGTACTAAAACATCACTGCAGTATTGTTGATTGAACTGTGTCATTAGGCCCGAGCGCCATCAGGGCTGGCGAAGGGGCTCTTGTAATCGTATATCGGCGCGCACAAAACGAGCGCAAAGCGCTCGCCTCCTCTCAAACATGCACTAACGCACTCCTCTCGTCGTGCACGTTCCGTGCACGTGCACATGTATCAGAAACGAACATTGTAATTGGACATTGTAATCCCCCAAAGTGCAAAGAAAACGCACAAAACGAGCGCGAAACGCTTCCCTCCTCTCAACACACACTAACACACTCCTCTGTCGTGCACGTCCCGTGCACATACATATATAATGCAAAAATCAACATTGTAATTGTACAGAGCCCATAAAAGTCAATGGGCGACTGAGACCCAGGACCTCTACCATGAGGTAGGAATGCGCGAATGCTTTCCGAAAATATATAGTTTATGGTACCCGCGTAAGCGGGAACATTGTTTTCGTATGGGAATATTATTCTTTCTTTCTTCTCTTTCTTCTTTCTTTCTTTCTTTCTTTCTTTCTTTCTTTCGCACCGTTGCAATTTTCACCCAGTGAACATTGACGAAAAGTCACAGATTTTGGCCCAAAATTCAAACTCGATCCGACGCAACTTTTGACTATTTCCAAATTTTGAATTTCAAAATAGTGGCGCGAAAGCGCCACCTCCGTTTTTTTTTTTACATTGCGAGATAGGACTTGGCCAAAAATGAAGTTTGTCGTAGAATCATAAAAATCGGTACAGACGTGCATCATGACAAGTTGAGCAAAAATATTATTACGGCAACGCCGTCCGCCATATTGGGTGTCGGCCATTTGGATGACAACCCGCGAAGCGGGAATCCGCCTTTATTTTTCACTTCGTACAAAATCTATCTCCTCCTAGAGCGTTTATCGGAACGACATAATTTTGGGTGGAAAATAATCTTAAGAAGTAAAAGTTATCCAAATTACTTTTCTAAGTTTTACGGTTTTTATGCGGCAAACTGTACGAAGTATTTTGAGATTTTTTCGCGAACAAAAAATGGCTCCCATTCGCACATATGAAGCCCGATTTCACTCATTTGGTTATCAGTTGTTAAAGTCTCAGTCCTAAACACTTTCATTTGGCAAAATTCAAATTGGGCACGATAGCGCCCCCTATAGGAATTATATGGGAGTACAAATTTTAGTTTTACGAAAATTAAAATAATTTGGCACAAAATGCTATTTGGTCGTTCCGATCAGAAAAGTCAATTACACCCATGCCATATTTTTCACGGTGTTGCCATAGCGATGACCAGAACATCCCATTTTATTCTGATGGAAAAATGTTAAACTCCATAATTCAGCGAGAAGTGAGGAACCATAGGTTATCCAAAGTACTTGGATAACCTTTGTTGATGTTCTGCGGCGCAGCCGCAGCCCTAAGTAAAATGTAAAATATGCTTCAGTTTGCAGATATAGTGTGATACAAATTCATACACATTTTTCTCTGTATATGTCTAAATTGAGCGCGGAGTGCGCGTTAGCGCATCCCAAAAATCCTAAAACTAAGACCCTTGGGAAAAAAGTTAAAACAAACATAAAGGCAGTAGCAATACCATCATTTTAGATTGAGGGAGATAAAAGGGCACGAAGGGCCCCCTTGCTTTAGGCAGGGCGGTCGGCGAGGGCCGGTAATCGCCGCTTTGCGGCTATATTTCCTCTCTGTGTTCGGATCGGTTTCAACACAAAAATATTTTCTAAAATATTTTTCTTTTAATATTCAAATGTACATAATTGTGTACAATGTATATACACCTGTAGTTCGCTTTTTAATTGTATATATTTGTATATATCTCTAGCACTCTGTGGGTACTTGCCACCGCCTTTTAATAGGAGTTGGAAACCTTACTAAAAACTGCCATATGAGGCTCTTTTTCTAATGCTTCATATATCTTGTGTATATATTGTTTGTGCACAATTTTGTAAAGGTACCTTTTTGATTTATAAAAATGTATGTTACAAATTGTGTTTCGGTCATGTGACCTCATTAGAGGCATTAGAGGCATTATGTTTGCAGCTTTTACAGGCTACATCAGATTTTCCAAAAGTCTGGGACATTGTGGCCCCTTTATCAATCAAAAGGTCTATTCAAAGGAATTTGTGATTATTTTAATTACATAATTAGCAACATCTAGCTAGATGAGAGTAGGAACAATAATGGTTAGAAGAGGTACATTTGTTCAAATAAATACAATGAGTGTTTCCTTTCAAAATGAATATTTTCTATATACTTGGGATCCACTGGGCTTTTGGTACATGGCTTGCTTGTAAATACATTATAAACATAGGCTCTGAATTATGTTGCAATAAAAAATAAAATAAAATGCATAAATAAGATCTATAGTGTAAATTGATGGATGAGACTACCTTGTACATAAAACTGTTTCCACACCAGTGTCATGGGTTTGACTCCTGGCTTTGAAGATTTGACCTAAAATTGCCGAATGTAAAATTGTATTAAAAATACTCAAGAAGGCTGTGCAAGATATTTCACTTTAGTCATGGCCTCAGTACTGCCCCCTATCCCCCTGTAACAGACCAGCCACTTTTACTGCACAAATCTGGAGTAAATTGAGTTCAAACATGGTCATAATTGACACATAAGGACAATTTTGGCATCATATAAAAAAATACTCAAAAAGGCTGTGCAAGATATTTCACTTTAGTCATGGCCTCAGTACTGCCCCTATCCCCCTGCAAAAGACCAGCAACGTTTACTGCAGAAATCTGGAGTAAATTGAGTTCAAACATTGTCATAATTGACACAAAAGGACAATTTTGGCATCAGATTAAAACAAAATCAAAAAGGCTGTGCAAGATATTGCACTTTAGTCATGGCCTCAGTGCTGCCCCCTATCCCCTGTAACAGACCAGCCACTTTTACTGCAGAAATCTGGAGTAAATTGAGTTCAAACATGGTCATAATTGACACAAAAGGACAATTTTGGCATCATATAAAAAATACTCAAAAGGCTGTGCAAGATATTTCACTTTAGTCATGGCCTCAGTACTGCCCCTATCCCCCTGCAAAAGACCAGCAACATTTACTGCAGAAATCTGGAGTAAATTGAGTTCAAACATGGTCATAAATGACACAAGGGACAATTTTGGCATCATATAAAAAAATACTCAAAAAGGCTGTGCAAGATATTTCACTGCCGTCATGGCCTCAGTACTGCCCCCTATCCCACTGCAAAAGACCAGCAACATTTACTGCAGAAATCTGGAGTAAATTGAGTTCAAACATGGTCATAATTGACACAAAGGGACAATTTTGGCATCATATAAAAAAATACTCAAACAGGCTGTGCAAGATATTTCACTTTAGTCATGGGCTCAGTACTGCCCCCTATCCCCCTGTAACAGACCAGCCAATTTTACTGCAGAAATCTGGAGTAAATTGAGTTCAAACATCGTCATAATTGACACAAGGGACAATTTGGCATCATATAAAAAAATAATCAAAAAGGCTGTGCAAGATATTTCACTTTAGTTGTGGCCTCAGTACTGCCCCTATCCCCCTGAAAAAGACCAGCAACGTTTACTGCAGAAATCTGGAGTAAATTGAGTTCAAACATGGTCATAATTGACACAAAAGGACAATTTTGGAATCAGATTAAAAATCAAAAAGGCTGTGCAAGATATTGCACTTTAGTCATGGCCTCAGTGCTGCCCCCTATCCCCCTGTAACAGACCAGCCACTTTTACTGCAGAAATCTGGAGTAAATTGAGTTCAAACATGGTCATAATTGACACAAAAGAACTTTTTTGTCATCATATAAAAAAATACTCAAAAAGGCTGTGCAAGATATTTCACTTTAGTCATGGCCTCAGTACTGCCCCCTATCCCCCTGTAACAGACCAGCCACTTTTACTGCACAAATCTGGAGTAAATTGAGTTCAAACATGGTCATAATTGACACATAAGGACAATTTTGGCATCATATAAAAAATACTCAAAAAGGCTGTGCAAGATATTTCACTTTAGTCATGGCCTCAGTACTGCCCCCTATCCCACTGCAAAAGACCAGCAACATTTACTGCAGAAATCTGGAGTAAATTGAGTTCAAACATGGTCATAATTGACACAAAAGGACAATTTTGGAATCAGATTAAAAAATCAAAAAGGCTGTGCAAGATATTGCACTTTAGTCATGGCCTCAGTGCTGCCCCCTATCCCCTGTAACAGACCAGCCACTTTTACTGCAGAAATCTGGAGTAAATTGAGTTCAAACATGGTCATAATTGACACAAAAGAACTTTTTGTCATCATATAAAAAAATACTCAAAAGGCTGTGCAAGATATTTCACTTTAGTCATGGCCTCAGTACTGCCCCCTATCCCCCTGTAACAGACCAGCCACTTTTATTGCAGAAATCTGGAGTAAATTGAGTTCAAACATGGTCATCATTGACACAAAAGGACAATTTTGGCATCAGATTAAAAAAAAAAAATCAAAAAGGCTGTGCAAGATATTGCACTTTAGTCATGGCCTCAGTGCTGCCCCCTATCCCCCTGTAACAGACCAGCCACTTTACTGCAGAAATCTGGAGTAAATTGAGTTCAAACATTGTCATAATTGACACAAAGGGACAATTTTGGCATCATATAAAAAATACTCAAACAGGCTGTGCAAGATATTTCACTTTAGTCAAGGCCTCGGTGCTGCCCCCTATCCCCCTGTAACAGACCAGCCACTTTTACTGCAGAAATCTGGAGTAAATTGAGTTCAAACATGGTCATAATTGACACATAAGGACAATTTTGGCATCATATAAAAAAAATACTCAAACAGGCTGTGCAAGATATTTCACTTTAGTCATGGCCTCGGTGCTGCCCCCTATCCCCCTGTAACAGACCAGCCACTTTTACTGCAGAAATCTGGAGTAAATTGAGTTCAAACATGGTCATCATTGACACAAAAGGACATTTTTGTCATCATATAAAAAAATACTCAAACAGGCTGTGCAAGATATTTCACTTTAGTCATGGCCTCGGTGCTGCCCCCTATCCCCTGTAACAGACCAGCCACTTTTACTGCAGAAATCTGGAGTAAATTGAGTTCAAACATGGTCATAATTGACACAAAAGAACATTTTTGTCATCATATAAAAAATACTCAAAAAGGCTGTGCAAGATATTTCACTTTAGTCATGGCCTCAGTACTGCCCCCTATCCCCCTGCAAAAGACCAGCAACGTTTACTGCAGAAATCTGGAGTAAATTGAGTTCAAACATGGTCATAATTGACACAAAAGGACAATTTTGGCATCAGATTAAAACAAAATCAAAAAGGCTGTGCAAGATATTGCACTTTAGTCATGGGCTCAGTGCTGCCCCCTATCCCCCTGTAACAGACCAGCCACTTTTACTGCAGAAATCTGGAGTAAATTGAGTTCAAACATTGTCATAATTGACACAAAGGGACAATTTTGGCATCATATCAAAAAATACTCAAAAAGGCTGTGAAAGATATTTCACTTTAGTCATGGCCTCAGTACTGCCCCTATCCCCCTGCAAAAGACCAGCCACTTTTACTGCACAAATCTGGAGTAAATTGAGTTCAAACATGGTCATAAATGACACAAAGGGACAATTTTGGCATCATATAAAAAAATACTCAAAAAGGCTGTGCAAGATATTGCACTTTAGTCATGACCTCAGTACTGCCCCCTATGCCCCTGCAACAGACCAGCCACCTTTACTGCAGAAATTTGGAGTAAATTTCGTTCATACATGGTCATAATTGACACAAAAGGACAATTTTGGCATCAGATTAAAAAAAAATCAAAAAGGCTGTACAAGATATTGCACTTTAGTCATGGTCTCGGTGCTGCCCTCTATGCCCCTGTAACAGACCAGCCACTTTTACTGCAGAAATCTGGAGTAAATTGAGTTCAAACATGGTCATCATTGACACAAAAGGACAATTTTGGCATCATATAAAAAAATACTCAAACAGGCTGTGCAAGATATTGCACTTTAGTCATGGCCTCGGTGCTGCCCCCTATGCCTCTGCAACAGACCAGCCACTTTTACTGCAGAAATCTGGAGTAAATTGAGTTCAAACATGGTCATAATTGACACAAAAGGACAATTTTGGCATCAGATTAAAAAAAAAAAATCAAAAAGGCTGTGCAAGATATTGCACTTTAGTCATGGCCTCAGTGCTGCCCCCTATCCCCCTGTAACAGACCAGCCACTTTTACTGCAGAAATCTGGAGTAAATTGAGTTCAAACATTGTCATAATTGACACAAAGGGACAATTTTGGCATCATATAAAAAATACTCAAACAGGCTGTGCAAGATATTGCACTTTAGTCATGACCTCAGTACTGCCCCCTATCCCCCTGCAAAAGACCAGCAACTTTTACTGCAGAAATCTGGAGTAAATTGAGTTCAAACATGGTCATCATTGACACAAAAGGACATTTTGTCATCATATAAAAAAAATACTCAAATAGGCTGTGCAAGATATTTCACTTTAGTCATGGCCTCGGTGCTGCCCCCTATCCCCCTGTAACAGACCAGCCACTTTTACTGCAGAAATCTGGAGTAAATTGAGTTCAAACATCGTCATAATTGACACAAAGGGACAATTTTGGCATCATATAAAAAAAATACTCAAAAAGGTTGTGCCAGATATTGCACTTTAGTCATGGGCCCAGTGCTGCCAAAACTGTGAACATCACTACCAGTCAAACTGTGAGTCATCAATGACTTGTCGCTGTTTATGTGTAGCCTGAAGACCCACTTTAATTAAAACTTTTCATGTCAAGCATTTTTGTCTGCAAAGTGTTATTGTAAAGTGCTGTAGAAATACTTTGATTGATTGATTGATTGATTGATTGATGTTGCAGAGGTCATATTCCACTAATGTTTCAGTGTTTTGACCATACTTTGCACAGATACCCCTCTGGCCACGGTATAACCTTAAAAATTATTTTATTTGCTGAACTGGTGACTAAAAAATAATGAAGACAATAGTTACAGTGATGGGAAAAGAATATAATTAAACAAATATAAATACTTCAATTTTATATTATTATTATTATCTAGGGCTGTCAATATTAATTGTGATTAATCACATTAATCAAAAAAAAAATTATATAATCGCATTATATGTTTTGATCAAACACACTCTTGTATCTGAAGCACACATTACCAGACAAAGCACTTGTATTTACTACTTATTGTAAGCTAGGGGTCTTCAATCTTTTCTCACAATGAGGTACTTTTATCAAAGCTGCCCTAAGCAATGTGTTTTTGAAATATTTTCAGTAGGTGGAGTAGTGAACTCTGCTCTGCTCCATCACCACCACCCACCCCTTACCTGGCTTTCCCCCGTCACCCACGCCCCTAACTCCCTCAGGACTGTTTAGACCACACGCTGCTCTGATTGCATTCAATGAGCTATGGAAATCTCATTAATGCTGTGTGAAACCCACATTCATCCGCATAAATAATATATGTACAAAGTACATTAATAGAGATTTACATTTATTTGCTAAACTGCAACTTTCATGAAAGTCTGTCACTTTATTGACTTTTAGAACATAATAATTACATTTAGAACTAAGTTTACAGCGCAGTACTTTATTTCCCCGCAACCCTTGAACGCCTCAGCCTCTCCTCCGGTGCAGCTTTGCTTTATGAGGGAAAAAAAGTAGGAAAAAGACCAGACAGACAGCTCCTGTAGATATTGTATTAATAAACAAGCGGACATTTCACGAGGATTTCAGCTGCATCAGAGCAGGTCGATCAGATGTTTGTCAGTTCACGATCTTTTTGTAAACTTCTGTCATAATGCTAATTATGATAATGCTGTTGCTGCGTCTTCTGCTTCGAACATTTGCATCTCTTATTCACCTGTTTGTGTGCGCATGTGGGGGTGAGGTGTGTGTTGGGGGGGGGGGGGGGGTGCTGCTGTTAGGTGAGGGCATGAATCTATTATAATAAACGGGTGAGGGAGGTGCGAGGTGCTGCGCTGGTCTTTTACAGTTTGCGTGTGTGGCGCACATGGTGGCGCATCTAGCGGAGCTTATTGTTAAATTGTTAATGCAACGGTGCCGGACCGGCAAACGGAATCGCTTAGAGCATCTTTAAAGGGACTGGATGCAAGTTGTTCATTTTATACTCACTACTGTCACCTCTGGTCATATGCGTAACTGCAGTTTCTATATTAAGCTCGTGTAAGACGGCAATTCGGACCCGAAGTAACACCTTTTTGAGTGATAGTGCAGGAATTTAGAGGCAGTTGTGGTGAATAGGTCTGGGCTCATTGTACATCTTAGGACATTTCTGGAACATGTAGGGGGAGGAAAATAATACATTTTAACATTTTTAAACTGCTCAATCAAGTGCTTTAAATATAAGTGTTTTATGCTTGACAATTATTCTAAATGAATATCATTATAATAGAAAAAATTAACCACGATTAATCGCATTTCACTTGTAAGATTAATTGCGATGTAAAAAATTAAGCGATTGACAGCCCTTATATAATCATACAATAAAAAAATAATAATACACATGTTCTGCTGTCGTACAGTCACACCCACACAAAATCTGAATTCAGCACAAGCTGCAGTGCCATGTGTTTTCAGGCTGTCTGATTATTTTTACTCTGCGGGCTGGCATTTCCAGGCACTCTTCATGGTACCATCTGTTGCATTTACTGCATTGCAACTGGAAAACAACACAACATTTTATATACATGAGCCAATCAACAAACCGAGACCAGTCTAACAATAAGATGAGGATCAAAGAAAAATGTAAGAATGGTAGAATTTTGGCCAAATACTAACATACAAACATATAACCACAATGAGTAAATGCAATTGCACAAAACACATGTTTTGCTACATTTGAGACTTATCAAATCAAGTCCTAATAATTATAATTTTCTTAATTTACACCACATTCAAAATTATTAAGCAACTCATACTTCATAGCATTAAAATGTTTTAGGTTTTTTTTTCAACAAGAAGTGTGTTATTAGTCAACCTCATACATGAATATCCATACTATTAGAAGGTCAGGTTTAAGCTTTCTAAGGAAAATATTAGAAAACTTCCGGTGACTTGAGTGACTCACCAGTCATGAGTCGGGGCTCGCGGTTAAAATGCTTTTTAGGGGTATATATGAATTATTTATGACACAAGATGAATCTGAATGAACAGTTTACATGTTATCAGTGCCTAACACACGCTTTATCAGCTGAAACAGCAGCGCCGCAAACAGCTCCGATCTACTTCCGGCTCCACGTCCTAATCCATCCAATGTCATAGATTGAGTTTATATAGCATATGTGGCATTATGGCTCAATTGTGTACTGCTGTAGGATATCTGTTAATAAATAATTTTATGCACGTGTTTTAATGATAAAATGACAGTGATCTGTGCATGATCTGTGTGGAGTCACTTCTGCCCAGTGACTCCGGCTATGAGTCGAGACTGTCGTCGATTCAAATTACCCGCCCAGATTAAACTAGGGTATAGTCCAGACAGGGGGTAGTATATATTTTTGCCTGTTACACCGTCCCTGTAATTGTCCGAACCGTGCATCTCCATAATCACAGGACAAATGACCTTTTCGCAACCTCCGCGACCAGAGCCAACATGATCCTTTCTCCGCCTGAGGGATGTTGGCAATCACACAGGCGAAAGCCACTAGATGGCAGGTTTACCCAAAACGCTTACACTAGCAATAGGCCTACTGCAAATTGAATATATGTTTTTCGAAGTTTTTATTAGGCCTACTACTATTTATTTCTTTTCTTTCTTTCATTTTTTTGATCACTTACAATATATTTTACATTCATTTATACATATACTTTTATCTTTCTTTCAACACAGATTTTTATTTATTTGAGGGACAGTGCCATTGCGGCTGAGTGGTGTCTTTGTGATAAACAACATTCTTTGTAATAAACAACTTTGGGATAAACAAGGTTCTTAACCTCTTGTTAAACTGTATATTTAATCACATAGAACCATAGGTGCCAAATTACGGTCTGGTGCGACCAACATATCAACTCATTTTTATCATTCAAACACAACATGATCTATCTAAGTTACAGCATAAAACGGCATAGGAACAATGGTAAGACATGACTCACAGCCAGTGATATATGACCCACAGCCGGTGTCACTGCTCAGAACAACCCATATGGCACAGATCCACTGGATTTAATAACACGTAGGCTACTGTAGTACACAATTAATAATGTCAAATATCTCATATAAGCTCAATCTATGGCATAAAATGGCATTGGAGCAACGGCTCATATGCCAACTCGCAGCGAGTGAGTCATGACTCAGCCTGTGAGCCATGGCTCACGAACTGTAAGTTACGACCCACAGCCGGAGGAGTCACTGCTCAGAACGACCCATGTCACAGATCCCCTGGATTTAATAACAGATAATGAATAATAGGCTACTGTAGTACATAATACACAATGTCATATGCTATACCTTGTATATGCTCAATCTATAGAATAAAATGGAAAAGGAGCAATGGTGAGAAACGACTCACAGCTCATGAGCCACAACTCAGCTTGTGAGTCATGACTCACTTGCTATGAGTCGTAGCTCATGGGCTGTGAGTCACGAACCAGGGCCAGAGTCCCTGCTCAGAACAACCCATGCACAGATCCACTCTCATTTTATCATTAAAACACATGTATAACATAACAGACACAGCAGTACACAATAGATTCATAATGCCAAATATCTCAAATAAGCTCAATCTATTGCATGAATGCCATAGGAGCAATGGTGAGACGCGACTCACAGCAAGTAGGTCGGAGCTGTTTGCGGCGCTTACTGTCTCTGCTGATAATGCGTGTGTAAGGCACTGATAACATGACTGGTGAGTCACGACTCCTGGCTCGTGAGACACGCGTGTCATTGGTTAACAATACATGGAGAGCAATACAAACGCATAACAGCTGATAAAGCATGTGTAAGGCACTGATAACATGTAAACTGTTCATCCAGATTCATATTGTGTCATTAATTATTCATAAATACCCCTAAAAAGCAAAGAGCTGTGGTATTTTTAACTTCGAGCTTCGATTCATCACTGGTGAGTCGCAACTCACGGCTCGTGCTCAAGCGCTATTTTTCGCAATGGCGCTTGCCTTCTCTCGAAAATAAACGTGTCTCCAACCAAGTACCTCCCACTTAAATGCGCTAAGTCTGGAGTGGCAAGATCACAAAGTGCGCTCCTACTCAGTGCAAAATTTTACGCTGTAGTGTGCACTTTGAGACACAAGATCGGGGCCTAAATGCCTAAAATTGATAAATTAAAAATAAAAAAACATCGCAAGATTGATTTAAATAATGTTTTCTATCAGATGATATGAGGAGGAGGGCCTATAGCTGGGACTGAATTGGGCACAAAGCTCCACTCAGACAACGATCAGGATGGGTCCTGGTGTGGAATGTTAACATTATGGCTCGTTTCAACCTACCCTACTCTATTTTATCTGCATTTGAAATGTATTCACCCGCCCATTTCACAGTTAACTGTTACTTTTTTTAGTACCTGCTTGGCCCTGGTACTAATGGTGCGTTCCAGGCAACTGGTACCTGGTAAATTTCCCACCTCCCATTTGTAAAAACGCTCGAACAGTTAATTACAACTTGTAAACTGGGAAACGTCAAGAGTGCAACAAGTTCAAATGCGAGATGAAGACCGTAATGGCACCCCCAGTGGAGCAGCGCTGTTAATGTTAAAACTGTGACAAAACCACTGTATCAGTGACATTAATGTTACTTTTCGTCACAGCTTTCAACCTAACGTTATGTCGCATATTTTTAATTTTATTTGGTTTGGAGAAACTTTCATAAAACGTTAAC
Source organism: Neogobius melanostomus (assembly GCA_007210695.1). Classification (NCBI taxonomy): domain Eukaryota; kingdom Metazoa; phylum Chordata; class Actinopteri; order Gobiiformes; family Gobiidae; genus Neogobius; species Neogobius melanostomus. The sequence continues at coordinate 64,528 of VHKM01000242.1, forward strand.
ATCATATGAGCTAAGAGTTGTAGCATTAGCTGTTTTTTCTCTCTCTCTCTCTATCTAGCTCTCTCTCTCTCTAGCTCTAGCGCTCTATTGCCCTACGTTAGCGGCCTGCAATGTTCTCTGGAGTGGGGATATACAAATAAAGGTGGCACAGAAAGAGAGAGAGAATTGTAACGTGTCACTTGGTTTTCCCTGTAACGATAACGGCATTATAACGATGGGAGAGTAATTCATTTGATTAGTCTGTTACCAAAAACATTTGGAACACTAATTTTGCTTTTAAATTGCATGCATATTTCTTTCCTGGAGAAATAAAGGTCAAATAATATATTCGCGCATGAGGTTCACAAATATTTAAGATGTTCTTGTAGAAACTACAATTTCAATGTTACAAATAATGAGTTAATCATTACAAAAGCAGTGTAATTTTATAAATATGAACATTTAGACTGATTTATAAAATAAGATTATAAGTTTACCCAGTCAATTGTACTTTGGGGTCCTGTACGTGGCGGCTTCTCAGCGGCACACATAGAGCACTTGTTTGCGATGTCAAACACTGTAAACATTTTTATTAAGTGTTGAAACAACCAAAGCTGTTTCTGTAAACAGTAGCAATGCTTTTACAACAATTACCTGATGCTTCAATTAAGGCAAGGGACATTTTTCTCCTTTCCTCTGCCATTTCCTTCTTAGACGTGTGGAAATCCATTGCCGTGATGGCTGGAAAGGTTTCCATTAAGCACCTTGCCATCTATCAAAAGCAGTTATTTTATACAGAGGACTTTACAACCCTTTAAATTAAACACAGTACGATCATTACCCGAATAATCCCCTTGTTTAGAGCGTATTTTAATCGTATCAATATGCAATAAAATACTTAATATGACATGCCCAACACAGGAACAGTGTGAATGAATAGTACACACAGAAGCAATGTGTTTCCAAACACTTTATTTTAAAGAGGGGGTATTATGCTTTTTTCAATCACATAGCACCAGTCTATAGCATACTACAATGATGACGTAACCTTCTGTTGGTCTGTATATGCAGTAAATTAAAATAACTGCCTTAATAAAATTGCTCTCTCAAAATGGCTGTACTGAACGCCTTGAAATAGGCCTCTGTCTCTTTAAGAAGCTTTCCGACACACCCCCTTCAGGACACTGCTGTGGCATTTAAACAACACTACTGTGCGGGGAGGGGCTCTGCTGAGCTGAGGAGCAGTGGTTGGTGGCTTCGCCGGTGACAAAAGGTCCAGAGGCGTCTCCAGAAGGTTGGGGGCGTTCCTAGGAGGACTGAGGCATAGCTACACCTAAAATGGCTGCCGTCTAAGTTTTTACTGATTACTCAAAAATATGTGAATGAGCCATGGCAACACTCCAGGCATGTGTTTAATGAGGGAATGACATAATAACATGATATAAAGCTTGAAAAAGTCGATTTTACATAATACCCCCCCTTTAACAATTCCTATTGGATTCTATACAACTCAACCATAATACCATGGAAAGGCACTACTGTACATGTAATAAAAGAGTAAATCACATTTCATCACTCCATACAGTAGTAAGACTCTATGACAGACACATACTGTACTGATTTTTGTAGTGCTGTCAATAGATTCAGTCTAAAAAACAAAACTAATCACCTATTTTACATTTGATTATTCTTGATTTACTGCAGTTTATTATAATGTAATCATTAAACGTGTTATAACAGCAAGGACCGTGACGTCGCCCGGTATGGCGCAGCCGGGGCCCCACCCTGGAGCCAGGCCTGGGGTTGGGGCTCGAATGCGAGCGTCTGGTGGTCGGGCCTCTGCCCACGGGGCCCGGCCGGGCACAGCCCGAAGGGACGACGTGGGCCCGCCCTCCTGTGGACCCACCACCCGCAGAGGGATACGTAGGGGTCGGGTGCAGAGAGGACTAGGTGGCAGTCAAAGGCGGGTGCCTCGACGACCTGGTCCGCGTGCGCAGCTTCTGGCGTTCGGGACATGGAACGTCACTTCGCTGGGGGGGAAGGAGCCTGAGCTTGTGCGGGAGGTTGAGAGATACCGGCTAGATATAGTCGGGCTCACCTCCACGCACAGCCTGGGTTCCGGATCCCAACTCCTGGAGAGAGGCTGGACTCTCCATTTTTCTGGAGTTACCTGCGGGGAGAGACGGCGGACTGGGGTGGGTTTGCTCATAGCCCCCCAGCTCTGCCGCCACGTGTTGGAGTTTACCCCGGTGAACGAGAGGGTCGCGTTCCTACGCTTTCGGGTTGGGGACAGGTCTCTCACCGTTGTCTCGGCCTACGGGCCCAACAACGGTGCAGAGTACCCGGCCTTCTTGGAGTCCCTGGGAGGGGTACTAGATAGTGCTCCGACTGGGGACTCCATTGTTCTACTGGGGGACTTCAACGCCCACGTGGGTAACGACAGTGAGACCTGGACGGGGGTGATGGGGAAGGACGGCCTCCCCGATCTGAACCCGAGTGGTGTTCTGTTATTGGACTTCTGTGCTAGTTACAGTTTGTCCATAACGAACACCATGTTCGAGCACAAGGGTGTCCATAAGTGCACGTGGCATCAGGACACCCTAGGCAGGAGGTCGATGATCGACTTTGTAGTTGTGTCATCTGATCTCCGGCCGCGTGTCTCGGACACTCGGGTGAAGAGAGGGGCTGAGCTGTCAACTGATCACCACCTGGTGGTGAGCTGGATCCACTGGCAGGGGAGGAAGCCGGTCAGACCTGGCAGGCCCAAACGGGTTGTGAGGGTCTGTTGGGAACGTTTGGTGGATCCCTCTGTCAGTAGGGTCTTCAACTCCCACCTCCGGAAGAGCTTCAACCAGATTCCGAGGGAGGTTGGAGACATGGAGTCCGAGTGGACCATGTTCTCCTCCTCCATTGTCGATGCGGCTGCTCGCAGTTGTGGCCGTAAGGTCTCTGGTGCCTGTCACGGCGGCAATCCCCGAACCCGGTGGTGGCGCCCGGAAGTAAGGGATGCCGTCAAGCTGAAGGAGTCCTACCTGGCCTTGTTGGCTTGTGGGACTCCGGAGGCAGCTGAGAGGTACCGGCAGGCCAAGCGTGCTGCAGCTCGTGAGGTCACAGAGGCAAAAACTCGGGTCTGGGAGGAGTTCGGAGAAGCCATGGAGGAGGACTATCGGTCGGCCTCGAAGAGATTCTGGCAAACCATCCGGCGCCTCAGGAGGGGGAAGCAGTGCTTCACCAACACTGTTTACAGTGCAGGCGGGGAGCTGTTGACCTCGACTGGGGATGTGGTCGGGCGGTGGAAGGAGTACTTCGAGGATCTCCTCAATCCCACTGTCACGTCTTCCGATGAGGAGGCAGAGGCTGGGGACTCGGAGGGGGGTTCGTCCATCACCCAGGCTGAAGTCGCCGAGGTGGTTAGAAAGCTCCTCGGTGGCAAGGCCCCGGGGGTGGATGAGATTCGTCCCGAGTACCTTAAGGCCCTGTCCCAATTCCAACACTTGCCCTCGCTTTGAGCCCTTCCCCTTCATTTTGCGCGATCCCGCGAGGGGGAAGGGTGTCCCAATACTTAGGGAGCAAGAGGAAGTGGCTATCTCCCCTTGAAAAAGCCCCTCCGCAGCGAGTCAGGTCAGAAGCAGACTTGCGGCCGAGGGAGTATAAACATGGCGGCTACCGGTGGAAGCGACAATTACTAATGTAAGAATATATACGCAAATAAGCCTGTAAAAATTATGAAATGTGTTGGAATATCTTAGTTAGATGTATATGCAATGGACCTCTAAGTTATAGTTTGAAAGTCGCTATTTGACGACGTTCGTAAAAATGCCGAGTGCTTCGCCAGAGTCTGCCCGTCAATAGACACTGACGGCCGGGTGTGTGCCCCGGTGCACATGTGATTGTTTCGCGCTTATTCAGGTTCTCAATCTACTGATTCAAGCTTTCAGTAAACAAAAATGGTCTCAAGCTGAACTCTTTCTCCTGTGAGGACTGTTGCTTGTTTACGTTCTACTTATGTGACACAGATGATTATTGATTATCGAAAACAGTAATGCATCACGTTTAATGTCGTTTAACAATAGACTGGATGTAAACTATACGGTCTGAATGTGTAGGTCGTCTTGTTTTTAGACACAATGGTAGTTGGCAGCTGAGCCAAGTGCCAAAATTAAATGAAACAACATACCTGAAACATCCCGACCATCACAAACATACGGCGAACGCGTCTGCTGTTTCGTATATTTCCTCTCCGTTGATTTCTCAAACGTAGATAAATCAACATGGCACACACAAGAGGCAGGAGCTACGTATTTCTTGTTATTGTAGTTTATGTGTATAAACTCTGTATTACCGCTATCTACTAGACGGGGGTGAAATCAGACACGTCGATGTTGCGCGTGACGTAAGGTACACGTTCTTCGCCGCAATTTGCATACTAGTGTTGTCCCATTCCTTAGGGGAGAATCTTCACTTGCACTTCCCTCACTGTTGGCACTTTACTGTGGAGGGAACTCAGCGAGTGTTCTCAGAGGCAAGTGTTGGAATTGGGACAGGGCCTAAGTCTCTGGATATTGTAGGGCTGTCTTGGCTGACACGTCTCTGCAACATCGCGTGGCGGTCGGGGACAGTGCCTCTGGATTGGCAGACCGGGGTGGTGGTCCCTCTCTTTAAGAAGGGGGATCGGAGGGTGTGCTCCAATTACAAAGGGATCACACTTCTCAGCCTCCCCGGTAAGGTCTACTCCAGGGTGCTGGAGAGGAGGATCCGGCTGATAGTCGAACCTCGGATCCAGGAGGAACAATGCGGTTTTCGTCCCGGTCGTGGCACACTTGGACCAGCTCTATACCCTTCATCAGGTGCTCGAGGGTTCGTGGGAGTTCGCCCAACCAGTCCACATGTGCTTTGTGGATCTGGAGAAAGTGTTCGACCGTGTCCCTCGTGGTGCCCTGTGGGGGGTGCTCCGGGAGTATGGGGTCCGGGGCCCTCTGCTAAGGTCTGTCCGTTCCCTGTACGACCATAGCAGGAGCTTGGTTCGCATTGCCGGCAGTAAGTCAGACTTGTTTCCGGTGTGTGTTGGTCTCCGCCAGGGCTGCCCTATGTCACCGGTTCTGTTCATTACCTTTATGGACAGAATTTCTAGGCGCAGCCAGGGGCCGGAGGGTGTCCGGTTTGGGAACCTCAGGATCTCATCTCTGCTGTTTGCAGATGATGTTGTTCTGTTGGCTTCATCAAAAAAGGACCTTCAGCTGCTCTGGGGCAGCCGGGAAGCGGCCGGGATGAGGATCAGCACCTCCAAATCTGAGGCCATGGTTCTCCACCGGAAAAAGGTGGTTTCCCCGCTTCAGGTCGGTGGGGAGTCCTTACCTCAAGTGGAGGAGTTCAAGTATCTCGGGGTCTTGTTCACGAGTGAGGGACGGATGGAGCGTGAGATCGATAGACGGGTCGGTGCGGCGTCAGCAGTGATGCGGTCGCTGTATCAGACTGTTGTGGTGAAGAGGGAGCTGAGTCAGGGGGCAAAGCTCTCGATTTACCGATCGATCTACGTTCCCACCCTCACCTATGGTCATGAGATCTGGGTAATGACCGAAAGGACAAGATCGCGAATACAAGCGGCCGAAATGCAGGGTGGCTGGGCGCACCCTCCGAGATCGGGTGAGGAGCTCAGTTACCCGGGAGGAGCTCGGGGTAGAGTCGCTGCTCCTCCACGTCGAAAGGGCATCTGTTTCGGATGCCTCCTGGTCGCCTCCCTCGGGAGGTGTTCCAGGCATGTCCTATTGGGAGGAGGCCTCGTGGAAGGCCCAGGACACGCTGATGGGACTATGTCTCCGAGCTGGCCTGGTGTCGCCTCGGGGTCCCCCAGAACAGCTGGAGGAGGTGTGCGCAGATCGGGAAGTCTGGGCATTTCTGCTGAGACTGCTGCCTCCGCGACCCGGCCCCGGATAAAGCGGAAGAAAATGGATGGATGGATGAATAAACGTGTTAGTAATACTATGCTTATAATGCTCCCATTATAACATAATAATAATTACGGCAATTACATTTTCAACTACAGTTAAACATTTATTGATGTTTCATACTGTGTGTGTACCTGACACGTTTTGCCTCCCGGTCGGATGTAGCCAACTCTGTAGTTGTTGGAGCAGGATCTAATACATAAACTGTTTTGGTGAACGGGTAAATGAACTGAAAACGAAAACAGGGGTTAACAATGTGCCAAAAAAATACGGAATACTTATACATAATACTATATAACTTACTAGAAGCTGCCAATGATTACCATTTGCATGGACAAACGACATTATAGCTTCGTAACCTCCGAAGTCCACCTATAAAAATGAAGCAACTATTACGGTTAGTAAGTCAATATAAAGAAATATGAAATATAAATAGTGTACATTCAACTCACTTTTGACAGAGCTTCATTTTTTAGGATTTGACGATCCCCATACATCATAACCGTCGCTGTATAGTGGTTGAGGATGTAAATATTTTTATTGAGCTCTCTTGCCCAGATATGCAGCAATGGTTCAATGACCTGAAGTCGATAATATTTAAAAATAATTTAGAAGACAACTTCCAATTAAATTATACATAAAAATGTCCTGTAAGTTATGAAATGGCAATGAATTAAATAATTTAGCCAACCTCTCCAACTAGCCAGTTGTGAGGCTTCAAAGTGAACAGGTCTCGATGGTGGATTAAAAAGCTGTTTCCAGCAATTTGTGAAGACACCTGTGCAACGTATGCTTCACAGGGGTTTTTTTTCCACAAAGATTTAAGCTGAAATAATAGGAAATTATAAAAACGTTTTTTTCTTTTTACTGTTTTGGACAACTCCGTTACAAAAGAAAACTTACCTGCTCATCATGGTTTGGACTTTGTTTGGACTTTTCAGCACTACTACCTCGTTCCTATTAATATGAAACAACACAATGTGTGAGATTGACATAAAGTACACTATTGGCTCGTTTCCACCAGCCCTACCCTACTCTACTACACTTGGTTTGGTCCTACTCTATATGCCTCGGTTCCACCTACCCTACTCTACTCTACTCTACCTGCATTTTAAATGTTTCCACCAGCCCATTTTTCAGTTAACTGGTACTTTTTTTAGTACCTGCTTGTATTGACCCTGGTACTAACCAGGCCAAGCAGATGCTGTTTCCATGGATACAGCCAAAAGCAAAGCCATATCCATGGATACGCCCTGGTAACCATGGATACAGTATCAGTTTCTACAGAGTAATTGAAACACAACCAGGCTGAGTAGAGTAGGACCAAACCAAGCACAGTAGAGTAGGGTAGGGCTGGTGGAAACGAGCCAGCCTGGTTGTGTTTACATTACTCTGTAAAGGATTCAATGTGTCTTAAAAAAAAAAAATACAATTTTACCGAGGTCCGGACCTCGGTGACCTCAATGGTAGCTATGGCCATCCATGCATTGTAACTGATACACACATTTATAGGGCGACTTGTTTACCTGTGATACATCAGGAATGTCCTGACTAGTAGAAGAAGCGTCTGATGTTGCATCAGGAACTGCATCATTTTGCATTAAGGCCGTCTTCGAGGTTTCATGAAAAGCACAAGTAAAAGTCCATGTTTAAACAAACTACCATAGTGCATGCATACATACTTTATGATTTTATACACACTTTTATAGGGCAAATGTTTACCTGTGATACATCAGGAATGTCCTGAGTAGTAGAAGAAGCGTCTGATGTTGCATCAGGAACTGCATCTTTTTGCATCAAGGACGTCTTCGAGGTTTCATGAAAAGCACAAGTAAAAGTCCTATGTATATACTGTATAACAACTTACAAATATAAATAAATTAAATGATGTGTCAAGGAAATATTCTATTAATCGTTTTCAATCATATTTGGAATGGTCATCTGTGGGCATTCACAAACAGAGGTTGAAGAAGTCACAAACATCCTCAGATTTGTGATGTCATGGAAGACAAGATCCCTAGTGACCTGAAAAGCTCAGTGAACTCCATAGCGAAGAGTCTTTACAAAATTAATTCTGGTCAAACAAATAAACATTCAAATCTACATCACCATATTAAACAAGCCTTTACATATGAAGTACATAATACAATGAAACATAATAATATGTACCACAGCCTTGCTTTTATCTGGAGAATGCCTGGCTGTCTGTATCGGTCGAACATAAACCCCTTTGCGGGTCTTGGATTTATGTTTCCATTTCTCTGTGTCCACTCGATAGCGCTAGAAAATACATACATTCAGTAGTAATATCATCAAGTAAAGTATAGCTCTTTCACATGACATGAATCATCCAAAGCTTTATCCACAGTTTTATGCATGTAACCCTTGGGTTACACTTACAGAAGCCCGACTGCACACATGTGCACAGATGGTCCCTCTGCCCACTACCACTCATTCATACACACACAAAATTCATCCTGGCCTATTGTCCTTTCACACATAACCCAAACAAATTTTAGACCCTTTGTATGTGTGGCTTATTTTGGGTTTTATAGTAATATAGGCCTAACAATACATAATAGTTCAAATATTTTATGGGGTGTTAATTGACGTTAATGTAAATAACATGTTCTTAGGTTTTAAATAATAAGAACACTCTTCTATAAAGCTATTCTTTTGAATGAATGGTGGTGGAATGGCACTTTCTACTTTCAAACCTCAGATGACGTCATCAGCTTGATAACTTACCATATGTTTTGTAATTACTTTTTGCATAGAAGTCACAATGTAGAGACTGAAAGCACTTCCGGGTGATTTTTTGTAACATTCTAGCTTTAATAATTATGTCACGAATGAACAAGGAAGACAACCAGTAAAATTGTATACTTAAATGTGGACCATAGACTGTAAAATAAAGCATGCACTTATAGTGGCTGAGTTCTTCCTGTTTCCATAAGGAAATGTTCATGGCTCCTAAGGATATTCCATTGGCACGTTTTTAACTTTTTAAGTAATTTTTGAACACAGGCCTGTCATTCTTACCTAATTTTTTATCTCTAAGGGACTTGGTTAAATAAAGGTCAATTAAAATAACACTTACATGCGCTACATTGTCCTAATTGTATCCTTTCACTATTGTTTTTTTTCTACCCTCTATTCTACATCATAGAGCTGGCTCCCAAAACGCAGTAAAATTGCAGCATGAAGGAGTATCAGCTACCAATGTAGTGCTATTGGGGAAGCCTCGCTCCCTCAGTCCAGTCTTAATTTTACAGTTTATGCTGTGGACAAATACACTGAAGCACGTCTCTCTTGTAAATGAGATATTGAGTGTCAAGCGATAAACCTGTGTAAATAAAGGATAAAATAAACTCCTACAAACACGAAATAAACCCAAATAATATCTGCAGCTGATCTTCATGTCAATGCCAACACATCGATACTACTATTGATTATGATAGACAAACATTTTGAATCAAATACTAATAGCAATGTACCAATTACTAAATATCTGAAATTATTAATAAGAGGCTCAGTATGAATGTCTAGTTTTACAGTGAAATCTGACTGGATTTCACAGGATCAGAATGGACGGAAGTTAAAGGTACCATTTAGAGAAAACATACTTCTACACACTATAATGCAACAAAAATATACATATCGTTAGCCACATAGCATAATTGCCTAACTCATTTTAGTTTTGATTTTGGAAAACATGTAAAAAAAAATTTTTTTTAAACACATTGTTTAACTCTTATTGCCATCGTAACAATACAAAATGACTTAGACTATTTTTATAGATTAACTGAGAGGGGACTAGGGCTTTAATCGCTCTTAAATGACCTAATATATATATATATATATATATATATACTGTATATATCAAAAGTTTGTACATAGATAACATGATGACATAGATTGGTGGTTCGCAACCTGTGGTATGTCATGTTTTGAAACATTTGTGGGAGCCACAGTTTTGGCCCCCAAAAATTGCTGTAGTCAGTGCTCTGCTGTAGTCAACGTGCTGTAGTCAGTGGTCTGCCTATAACACACACACAGAGGGGCTTCTAGGAAAAACGTTTGGACCCACTAACATAGATAAAAGATGTTAATGAATGATGAGAGCTGAGTAATGAAAGTAGAAATCAATCTTAATAGAGGTGGCAACTGTGGCACATACAGTATGGTAGGGCAGGTTGTCTTTTAACTACAAGTTTTGTGCAAACCCCAGGCCGCAGGCGTCCGCTGACATTGTGTCATTGGGCAATACACTTAACCCACCTTGTCTACAGTGTTAATGTATGAGTGGTTCCATTAATGTAAAGCACTTGTAGTGCCTAAAGAAAATAGAAAAGTGATCTTGAACTAAGAATGCTCTATTAAAAGTGATGGTAGGATTTTGACTTTTAGCTTGATTAATTAAGCCTTACCCAATTTCTATTTATTAGAATTAACACATATTTTGAAATTGTTATTTTTACACAACACATTTTAGTTTTTTAACGGTCCCAACAAGACCAGAGTTAAAAAATGCATGCATTATTAGTTAAAATACAGTATGTACAGTGACCATACCTTCTTTGATGTTACTTTTGAGTCAGAATATTCCCTGGGAAGAGCATCATGCATTTTCTTGTAACGCATCACAAAGTCATCCAGACGGGTGAGTCGCCTGCGCTGGAATCTTATATTTTTCAAATCCCACTGCGACTTCTCCATAATGCCCTGAGTTCTGTTGTTTTCAGTGAAGTTCTGCCAAAATATTATTGTATTTACGTAATGAAACACAAAATGCATGAAACATACTCAACATAATTTCTTTAACTTACCTGTGTTTCATAACAGCTGACTTTTTTATAGTTTTTACTAAAATGCCTGTAGGCTGGTCCCGTTCCATGACGACCAATGTCACCTAACACAGTACAACCAACAAATTAAGACTTTCTTTCTTCAAGGTGTTATTTGCTAAACAAGTGTTTCTCAACCTGTATAATGGGACCCATCGTCAGCTCAAATGTTGTTGTTTTTTACCTTTATTTACACAGGACAGTCCCACTGACATAAAAATGTATTTTTCAGAGAGAAAACGATAGTACATATCTTTAGTGGTGGGGACACGGGGAAAACATGCAAACTCCACACAAAAAGGCCTGGTCCAGGTGTCAATCAAACCTGGGACTTCTTGCTGTGAAGCACATTCGCTAACCGCTGCACCACCATCACATTAAGTATGTTGAAAATATTATTAATTATTACTTATTAAGCATTGGCTCCTTATAACAGATTCAGAAAAGCGTTAGTATCCTCTTTATGTAGATAAAAAATCCATTAAAACGGTTAAATACTCATATAAAATCTTTCAGCAACCCACTGGTTAAGAAACACTTTGGTAAACCTTATACTACACTTACCAAGCATTAACCCAGACCAAAGTGTAGCATGTGGCAAAAAGTAACGTGACAAACTGTCAATAAATGTTGGTGCATGGTAAGCATTTGCCGGGCCGTGAACATCGAGCGGTGCTCCATGAATGATTCCTTTGAAATGGTTTTCAAGTGGGTTCTCAAGAACATCAATCTGCAAAGCAAGGAAAAAATAATAATGCATTAGATTTATTTAGTGCTTTGTTAGATCACTTCACTACATCTATATCTAACTCTGACCATACTCTGTACTGTTTTGGATGCCTTTTAAGTTTTGTTGCTAAACCTCTTTAGTGATACCAAAAGTGAATGTCACTGTTTTTGTGCCTTACATACGGTCGAAGTGCCATGTTTACATGGGGTATTTATTAGTTAATAAGGGGATCTGCACTAGTATTTATACACTTAACAACGACCATGTACTGTTGTATGCTACAACGTAATCTCGTTGCTGTTCTTTTTTTTAATGACAATGAAACGTTGAGTGATTACTATTTCCGGCATTATTAATTCACTCAGTTTTGGTTAGCAAGATTTGAAAATACATCTGCCCCTGGGTTACACTTGCACCACTCATTTCCCCCAAATCTTCCAATTTTCTACAGGATCGGGCATGTCAAAGATCATATGGCCACATTAACCTCTTAACACCCACGTGACCAAGCACATTTCTTAAGTTTGGCTTTACCGAATTGTAAATTATTTTAAAAAAGAAGAAAAATATCATTGAAGACAAGGATGAAAACGCAAGAAACATGTAACCATAAAGCCAAAATAAACGTGAACAAAAATCCTTTCTAAAAGCGATGAAAATACAACACAAAACCATCAAACACGTGATGATAATGCAACAAAAAAGCAAAAGAACAACACTAAATGACAAAAATGTGAGGAAAACACGTCAAACAAGCGATAAAAAAGCTACAGATAAAAAAAGACGCAAAAACAATTCAGAAATGTAACAATAATAGGTGAAAAAGTAAGTGACAACATGACCAAACAGTTATGATCACTTTAGTAGGCCTTGTTTTTTAAATGAGGCATTATACTGTTGCTCTCGAGTCGAGTATCTTTTAGATTTTGGTAAAGCCAAACTGGAGACAATGTGCTAGGTTCAATTGGGGGTTAAGAGGGTAAAAAGAGCAGTTACCTCAACAGTATCTTGTCACACCAAGGGTGTCTATAATAAGTTAGTACTCAGTTACATTCACTCAAGAAGTACTTGAGTAACTGTTTTCAAAAACTATACTTATTTAAGTAGTTATATAATTTATAACTTTTTTCATCAACTTTACTAATATAGTACTAAATTATTATGGAATAATACTATTTTGATAACAAAACAAGCCCCTGCAAAGTTTATATTTTACCTAATTATTTCAGGCTAAGATTCTGTCTCACTAATAGCCTGTGTTACTCTCTTTTCTACACAGTTTCTGTATATGATTTTTTTTACAATTAAAAGTGAAAGCATTATAAAGTGATAAAGTTTCTATGCATCTATGGTAATTATACCAGCTGGCCTGGTGTACAATCATGTTATCTATAAGCTGCAAATATTTGTGTCACACAAGGTGTCTGTGTAATATGACATTATACTACAGTACAGTTACCTTGTAGTCTTCCATCATAACTTTGGAGTCATTCAAGGCGTCTGACTCCTTCATGAGGTGTACCAGGTTCTGATGGTGCTCGGTAACCTCATGACCGTGGCAAGGGGAGTAGAAAACTACTGTGGCACTCAAGAGTATTTCTTCCATTTCTGGAAGAGTCGTGCTGCGGGCAAGCAGTCCAAATATATGCATCGCAAATTTGAAATGTATGGGTGTGCTGCAAGTAATATATTGACAGGTTAGTAGTGTATTGACAGATATCTAATATAATCCAGTCCCCTATTATAATACTTACATTTTCTTACAAAGATCCTTGGCATTTTTCATAATATGGCTTAAACACCGATGGATAATGGGAAAATCAAAAACTTCTTCAAAATACTGTCCAGTCACAACTCTATAGTACAGCATTAGCACATTTTCAAAAGAAAATCTGCAAAAGGTTAAAGAAATCGACTGGAGCAGTACCAAGGAACCATCACAGATAACCATGACAGGTCTCTTGGTTACTTTCCTTCCGAAGCACCTCATAGCATCTGTTAAAAAAGCTTGCAAAAAATATGTGACAGATGCTGTGGTGTGGTCACACGTTAGGTATGTTGCAACGGGCAAAGGTGACGCCCCCTTTGACGGGTTTCTCACAACCATCTCATAAACATAAAAAGTTTTTTTGTTTCCCTTTGGATCAGGCTCCCTGTTGCATCCAGATAGATTATATCATCTTTGCACCTTTGGTGGAAGACAGACAATGTTTGTCGTGACCACATCATGAGCCCTTTTGGGTGTAGTAGGACTTTCTGGAGGACATCCATTTCATCGCCTTTTTGATTTTCGATCAGCTTTTGAAGACTTAGAAGTTCATTTTGATGTGGTCGACTCTTTTCCTTTCAGTACTTGATATATTTTTCAGTACTTTCGGTCCAGGGGCTTCATCCCGGCATCCTGACTTAAACACCTCTTCTGGAATATTTCAATTTGTTCAAGATAGTATGAACGAGGTAACTGTGCTCTAGATTTTTTTGTATCTGCTTTGGTGCTTGTGCACGGACTGGTCTGCTCCTTAATTCAACTTTTGAATGAGAGACCTCTCCAGTCAATTTAACATTGGCCTTCAGGGTGACCTCACTGCACACTGTCACAGTACTGCCAACAGTACAATCTGTAAATGTGCAGTATCCTGTACACGTGAAGAGGGGTGTATCTGTTTTTGAGGTCGCTGACTTCAAAGTATGCCTTTAAAGGCAAAACTGCAATATGCATGAACAGTTCGCAGACCAGATGATATCAAATGTGTCCACTGTAATCCAGAGAAAGATCGTTCTTTACGGGATTCCATAAGTGTTTGCCATTCTTTTGGATTTATAAAAAAAAACAAAGGGGAGGTTGGATGTAAAAAACGTTTCCCCCTACAAAGAAAGGACAATTATGTAACTTTAGTAGGCGAGTAGATGTACAGTATTATAAAGCCAAGTCATAACAGCAATAGTTAGAAAGAGACAGTGAAGTAGTATTGTGCTTTTCAAACTTGATAAGCTTGTTCAAGTGCTACTGAAGACGCTTTTCATCGTTCATGAAGTAGCAGGACTCTGATTCATCAAAAGAATCACTTGCATATAAAATTACTCATGTAATGTCAAATCTTACCTCACTTTCTTTCGATTCTCCTCCAGAATAATATGTGGTGTCATTTTCTGAGTGTTGAGGAGAGCTACACACATCATTCTGAAATGAAATAGTAATTAAGTAGAATTGATAAATTAATACATTAGAAAATTTCTGCTTCTGTCAGTATTTCCTTGAGTAACATAAATACATTTAGCTGGGAAGTTCCCCAAATAAGTCTACAATTAAATGGTTATTAACATGGACGCATGTGATTCTATCATAAAGTTTTGTGAATGTTTACCTCTTTTTCAGGTTTTTCCCATTCCGAATCATCAGAGTGTGCAGGAGAGTGCGCAGCATCAGACTGAAATCAAATAGGAATTAAACAGTTATAAATGTAGAGACTCTGTCAATGCATAAAGTGTAAGATTTAACCTCGTTTTCAGGTTTTTCTCCTGAATTATAAGTCAACATTGCAGGTGTGTTCCTCACATCAGTCTAAAATCGATGGACCATTAACATGTTATCAATATTTTGATTCTATCATTACGTTTTGTGAATGTTTACCTCTTTTCCAGGTTTTTCCAACTCCAAATCATCAGAGTGTGCAGGAGAGTGCTCCACATCAAACTGAAATCAAAGTTTTTATGACATTGATATCAAAGTGTTTCTAAATTAGTAGATTCATACATAGAATAAATGTGTTTTATGTATTTTATTATAATAAGTCAAGTTTTTGCAGGTGGATTCCCCACATCAGTGTAAAATAGAACAAACATTGATATGATATACATTTTATGACTGTGTTAATACTATGTGAAAAGTTACATTTTTCTCTGTATTTGCCAAATCCGAAGGATCATCGTGTTCGAGTGAGTTCCCCAAATCAGTCTTAAAGGAAAATTACCTTAACATGTACTAAATGTCATAAATATCTTAATTACCATTTAGAAAAATGTGTGAAAAATAAGTGTTACAAGATGTGTTATAAGATGTTACGTTTCGGGCATTGGCCCTTCCTCAAACTGAGGACTCAGCTCAGCTCAGACTGAGCTGGTGTAAATAATAAATACTTTTCGGGAGCTATACAGTTGTATGGACACTTTTTTCTCATTCTTGTGCTGTATTTTGTTCCTACACACTAATTCGTACTGGATGTGCGTGTGGTTTTTTTTTTTACGCATTTAGAAAAATTTACCCCAGTTGCTGGATTATCTTCTTCTGAAGAATAATGGGGGTCGGTGTGCTTCGTCCGAGACTCTACAATTGAAATCTCATTAACATACAGTCAATTTATAGTATAACTGTTAAAGTTATTTATAACAATTATTACCTGTTTTTTTTTCTGTGTTTATCCAAAGAATGTGATCCTTCTCTACACTGTTGTACAAAGGCTTTGTTTACATTACAAATAACAGTGTAAAATAAATGTTATTATAACAAAATAGAGTACCTTCCAAGCCTGTTTGATTTTTTTTCTGTTCAACTTTGTGTTTGGTACATCCAACAAATGGCAAACATCTGCCCAGCGCCCATTATCAGCATATGGACTCCACTGTTCTATTTTGTCCCCTGGCTCAGCTATTGCTGTAATGGCTTGTTGTATTTGTGTAAAGGATTTATTAATTTTCCTTCCCTACCAGATTAACATTTTAGTGTTAATAATGATAATACTAATAATAACAATAACAATAACAATAACAATAATAATAATAACAACAATAATGATACACACGCACGCACACAAACACAAAAAATATTATAATAGTGTCTTACTTTTCCAAAAACTGAAAAGAGGAGACCCCTGAAATGTATATGGTTAAATAATTAATATTTTGTATTTTTCCAAGACATAATATTTCACATCGTTTACATTATTGTTTACAAGGGCAAAACCGCAAAAATGACTTGTACATTTTTGGCATCCATGTTTTGACGATAAAAAGCCAAGCATTTCAGGTATATGCGATTAGAACAACCACTGTGTGCAGTTTTAATATAATCCTATATATTTACTTTTATTTTAGCATTTGTCCATTGTTGACACTGTTTTATAATTTCCAAATTAATCAAATGCATGTCTTTTAGCCAAAGTTAATAATATGTTTGTGTTACTTCCCCCCCCCCCCAGTCATAAGGATGGTCACCATCCTTATGACTGGGCCGATGGATGATCAATCGAAGGCACGGGTTGCGCAGAAAATAAAAGAATAAATAGGCTGGGCCGGCCCATTTTGGGGGAGTAATGGAAGGGGGCTGATCATGCGTGCGGCACATGTACCACCACTGATGCGCATGTGATGGGCCATTGGATGATTCCGGGCATTTGACCGGTGGCGGGCCGGTCCCAAAATGGGCCTGTGCGTCATATTGATTTTTTTTATTTTCTGCGCAGCCCGTGCTTTCTGGAATGGTAAAATATAGCTAAGCCCAGTCCGCGGCTGGAAGCCTGATTTATAATCAACATCTATTAAACAGTAGCCTATAATATATAGTACAAGAAGTACAATATACAAAGGAAATATTACAATATCATTAGAAAGAACACCGCTATGACGTGTTGAGTGCTTAGGCCTGCATGCAGTGACCATGTGCTATGGCCCGCCCAGCGCTCGTGTGTTCGCAGTAAACGTTGGCTTTACAGATTAGGCTATATTTATTAAATCACTTTGTCATTAGGGAAAATTCGCCTGGGTGCACAAAGATTTGAGTCGGTGCTGCGGGCCGACGGATGCCATGACAGTGACGATAACACTTTTACAGTAAAGGCCTACTTACCTTTCGCTGGACATGATGGGAGTTCACGATTAGGTCATGCCCACGGTGGAACACCAAAATGAATTACAATAACGTGTTCATAAACCAGATGCACAATGTAAATCTAGAAGTATGTGTACACCTGTCCAAATCGTAGTATACGCTGATAATAAGCCCAAAGCCGATCTAAAACTCTGTATCGCCGCTATTTCTTTGCGTAACCTACAGCAAATTTGCTCAAACGTGATTGGCTGGAAGTTACAACCAATTAGTCAGACAAATTGACAGCAAAGATAGCAGAAAAATAATGTTCACAAGGCAGAAGAATAATTGCAAACACTGGTGAAGAATTTATGCATTATTATGTCGCCAAGTACTGTGAAAAGTAGAATTTTTAATAAAACTAAATGGAGAGGTGAAGAGCATGATATTGATGGAGGCGTTTTCTGTTTAGCACTTTTCTGCATATGTTTCAACATACAGATAATTATTATATGTACTTCGAGCAGGCAATGTTTTCTTTATGTTTTAAATTTACTAATTGCTCGACTATTGGTAGAATCCTCCCCGGCCTGCGGCTCGAAAAATTGAGCCAATAACACATAGCTTTTGACAAAAATTTAAATTTTTAACAGCTTCCATTGATTATTAAATAAAACAATATATATTATTGTTATTGTGGTCAATATAACCTGCAGCATCCATGGTCATTTAGTCATCACTGTTCCTTAATAAGTATATAAACAGCTATTTTGATGTGGGAAACCTTTGTAAGATCATATGGTAATGGTCACATTCATATAGCGCCTTTCTACCTGCTTTAGGCACTCAAAGCGCTTTACATCAAGGAACTAGCCACCCATTCATACACCAATGTAAGCAGACACTGTAGGCGAGGTGGGTGAAGTGTCTTGCCCAAGGACACAACGACAGTGGGCACCTGCGGGATTCGAACCGCTGACCCTCTTGTCACCCGCTCTACTCTCTGCACCACCGTCACCCCGTAATGGTAATAGTGTAGATATAACAAAAAAACAAACAAACATTGTTTTGCAGCGGACTGAGAGTGGCACATGTAGGGATGCCCCAAAGTTGAAAAGCTTGAACCACTGCTCTATTGTGTTCAGTTGTCTCTTTTTGGCTACTGTTTGTTGCTGCTCCCTTGGTCACAGATTTTGAAAGATACTGAAAGATATACAAATCTTGTTCTTCAGTGCTGCAATTTAATTTGTGCAAGCAGTGTGCCTATAAAATATATCACTGGCACTTTCTCATTACACTGTAGTGAAATGCTATAGCACATAACACAATACCTTGTAACAACGGGTTAACTGCTACACTATTGCTAAGAAGAAGGTGAAAGAGGAGGAAGAGTAAGGAAAAGGTGAGGGGGTGACCAGTGCGGTACACCACGTTCTGAAACAGGGAAAAACCCAGGAGGCGGTGCACCATTTCAGAGTATCAGAGGAGCACTGATGGCAGCCAGCCAGGTTTCCTCCAGGTACTCCAGTTTCACCAACCTCTAAAACATTCTGTTCAGGTTGCCCCACAATGGCGGCGCACGCAGTCGCAGCGGCTCAGGACTAACCCAATACCTGAACCTAATTTAGTTGTACAACTGTCCAATGACAAATAAAGCTATTACTTACTTTATATGGTGTAACTTTTGTGTCAATTATGACCATGTTTGAACTCAATTTACTCCAGATTTCTGCAGTAAACGTTGCTGGTCTTTTGCAGGGGATAGGGGGCAGTACTGAGGCCATGACTAAAGTGAAATATCTTGCACAGCCTTTTGAGTATTTTTTTATATGATGACAAAATGTTCTTTTGTGTCAATTATGACCATGTTTGAACTCAATTTACTCCAGATTTCTGCAGTAAACGTTGCTGGTCTTTTGCAGGGGATAGGGGGCAGTACTGAGGCCATGACTAAAGTGAAATATCTTGCACAGCCTGTTTGAGTATTTTTTATATGATGCCAAAAATGTCCTTTTGTGTCAATTATGACCATGTTTGAACTCAATTTACTCCAGATTTCTGCAGTAAACGTTGCTGGTCTATTACAGGGGGATAGGGGGCAGTACTGAGGCCACAACTAAAGTGAAATATCTTGCACAGCTTTTTGATTATTTTTTATATGATGCCAAAATTGTCCTTTTGTGTCAATTATGACCATGTTTGAACTCAATTTACTCCAGATTTCTGCAGTAAATGTTGCTGGTCTTTTGCAGGGGGATAGGGGGCAGTACTGAGGCCACAACTAAAGTGAAATATCTTGCACAGCTTTTTTGATTATTTTTATATGATGCCAAAATTGTCCTTTTGTGTCAATTATGACCATGTTTGAACTCAATTTACTCCAAATTTCTGCAGTAAAAGTTGCTGGTCTTTTGCAGGGGATAGGGGCAGTACTGAGGCCATGACTAAAGTGCAATATCTTGCACAGCCTTTTGATTTTGTTTTATCTGATGCCAAAATTGTCCTTTTGTGTCAATTATGACATGTTTGAACTCAATTTACTCCAAATTCTGCAGTAAAAGTGGCTGGTCTTTTGCAGAGGCATAGGGGGCAGCACTGAGGTCATGACTAAACTGCAATATCTTGCACAGCCTGTTTGAGTATTTTTTATATGATGCCAAAATTGTCCTTTTGTGTCAATTATGACCATGTTTGAACTCAATTTACTCAAGATTTCTGCAGTAAAAGTGGCTGGTCTGTTACAGGGGGATAGGGGGCAGCACTGAGGCCATGACTAAAGTGCAATATCTTGCACAGCCTTTTTGATTATTTTTTTATATGATGCCAAAATTGTCCCTTTGTGTCAATTATGACGATGTTTGAACTCAATTTACTCCAGATTTCTGCAGTAAAAGTGGCTGGTCTGTTACAGGGGGATAGGGGGCAGCACTGAGGCCATGACTAAAGTGCAATATCTTGCACAGCCTTTTTGATTATTTTTTATATGATGCCAAAATTGTCCCTTTGTGTCAATTATGACGATGTTTGAACTCAATTTACTCCAGATTTCTGCAGTAAAGTGGCTGGTCTATTACAGGGGGATAGGGGGCAGCACTGAGGCCATGACTAAAGTGCAATATCTTGCACAGCCTTTTTGATTTTTTTTGTAATCTGATGCCAAAATTGTCCTTTGTGTCAATGATGACCATGTTTGAACTCAATTACTCCAGATTTCTGCAGTAAAAGTGGCTGGTCTGTTGCAGGGGCATAGGGGGCAGCACTGAGGTCATGACTAAAGTGCAATATCTTGCACAGCCTGTTTGATTATTTTTTTATATGATGCCAAAATTGTCCTTTTGTGTCAATTATGACCATGTTTGAACTCAATTTACTCCAGATTTCTGCAGTAAACGTTGCTGGTCTTTTGCATGGGCATAAGGGGCAGTACTGAGGCCACAACTAAAGTGCAATATCTTGCACAGCCTGTTTGAGTATTTTTTTATATGATGCCAAAATTGGTGCAGTGTGATTTGGGCAGCTCCAACGTCTGCCCCCACGACCCAGCAACGGACAAGTGGAAGAAAATGGATGGATGGATGGACAAATTCCTTTGGGGCCACAATGTCCCAGACTTTTGGAAAATCTGATGTAGCCTGTAAAAGCTGCAAACATATAATAAAAATGCCTGCTAAAAAAATCCAGTTATTTCTTGCTACGTGTCATTTCATCAGTGAAAAAAAAAAAAAAAATGCGTGAAAAGTTTACAGTTTGTCATATGCGCAGAGTGTGAGGAGGCCGTGCGCCCTGCCTAAGAGCTAAACGACTAGAGCTGTGTAGCACCGCCGCACGTAGGTTTTGTGACTTAATGTTCGAAGAGAAGCCGTTGACGGCTTTTGTGCTTTACACGTTATATCTTACCCCTATTCTATTTCTATTATTAGGGAAAGTTTTCCTGGGTGCTCGAGCCCCAAGTGTTCTTGTGAGAGGAGGAAAAGGTGTTTTCGATAGTGTGTTGTGGTATTACCGTAAGGAACAGAGAAAACGCGCAACAGCTTTTCCCGTGCGGTCCACATTACCGCGGACCACATTACCGCGGTGTTAATGCCAGAAATTGCGCCTTTGGATCTCCAGTGCTGGTCTTCAGCCTGGCGCACGGACGGTGAGCCGATGCTCGCTTGTTACACCCGGGAAAGGCGCGGGGTGAGTGTCAGTGAACGGACGGTGAGCCGATGCTCGCTTGTTACAACCGGGAAAGGCGCGGGTGAGTGTCAGTGAACGGACGGTGAGCCGATGCTCGCTTGTTACACCCGGGAAAGGCGCGGGGTGAGTGTCATGAACGGACAGTGAGCCGATGCTCGCTTGTTACAACCGGGAAAGGCGCGGGAGACAGTCGGTGCATGTGCAGTGAGCCGATGCTTGCGTTTACTACCCGGGAAAGTCACGGGGCTTTGGGTCAGCGGCTGTCGGTTTGCGTGTAGTGGACAACGTTTGCCGCGACATGTCCTTCAAATTTAGCCAAAGTGACTGAAACTTCTCTTCGGAATCTGACAAAAATGAGCTTTAATTCAGTTTACAAAATTATCCTGTTCGGGGCAGAGGAGGCGCTGCCCAATCGGACTGAGCAGCTGTTAAACAAACTATTCACATTGCAGTTCTAAACAGTATTAAACACAACTGTTGTGTGTTTCTGTACAGCTCATGGTCCTAACTTCTTCGCGCCACAAGGATGAGAGTCACGTCATGTGAGCATGATGCCACAATCGGGCCAATAAAAAAAATAGCAATCGGATCTATTACTGATTCCAGTATCGGCCCATTCTCTGTTTTATTGGAGTTGGCCTGACGCACATCGGTTTGAGTCGGGCCATCTACTGCAATAGCCTGGTGAGCCGCATTTGAGGCCATCGTCGGCAGGGGGCAATAAAACCTTATTCGGGCCGATCAATAAACACTGGGATTGGCGCTACTATTGCAAGTCTGCCTCGGCCCATTCAAGAATAACAATGTTTCCGCCCAGTGGCGCAAAAAGGGCATATGCCATGTATGCCTTGCATAGGGGCGCCGAAAGGACGGGGTGCTGTAGTGATGGGTCGGTCGCGAACGAGTCGGTACAAAGAGCCGGCTCGTTTAAGTGAACGATGAGAGCCGAGTCTCGCCCGTGACCCGTTTTTTTTTTTTTAAGTTTACATGTTTATCAAGCTCCACGTGAACCGGTCTGCGCTACACTCACCTCAGAGAGAAAAGAGAGAGAGAGAGAGAAAGGGAAAGATGGGGTCGGAGAAAGAGAGAAAGGTGTTGCAGCCTTAGCCCGTGTGCGAAGAACGAGCCTGCTGTTTACACAAAATTAACTCTACAAACGTATACTCATCCATGAATGTAATCAGCGCATCTCTAGCTTAAGTCATTTTTTATTTGAGAACAATCCGACTCATATGTTCGTTTTATGGTTAGATAGAGTTACGCTGGGTTTGTGGAGTGAAAAGTAAACGATGCATCACACGCGCGGGGCGGCGTTACATCGCCTTTTGTTGGCCTTTTCCTCATGTGTACAAGCTCATTAAAACAGCAACAAAAGCAGTACAAGAGAAGTCCTGCTAAAGTTTGGACTTCAGTGATGTCTGGAGTCTGAAGTGTGAGGCTGCAGCAGCTACGGAGCAGGAACAGGGGCGGAGCTACAGGCAGCTGAGGGACTGGGAAAAACACTAGGATTTAACAGTAAATAAAAAAGTACGTGTGTGAAACTAATACCAGCTTTAAAAGTGTGGACACAGATTAATATAAGCCATATAATAGCAATGAAAAAAAAATCTAATGTTCCTTTTCATTTCTTTCTTGATTATAGTTGTTTTGTGCAGGGAGTACTCAAAAGGCTCATTTAATGAGCCATGAATGACAATTTCTGCTAATTTGTCTGAAATTTAAAGTGTACATGTTGCCATTTGGGAGCCAAAAGAGCCGGCTCTTTTTAGTAAGCCGATCCAAATGATCTGGTTCACCAAAAAGAGCCGAAAAAAATCACAACACTACGAATACGATAGAGAGAAAAAAATATTTAAATAGCAAGGGACAGCGGCGCCTCATTGGCCATTTCCTCATAGCCCGCCCCCCCCGGAAAAAAATCTAGGGGGCGGGGGGGGCTTTGTGGCTGCATACCCCCCAGAAAGTGGGTAGTTGCGCCCCTGTTTCCGCCGAGTTGGAGCTCAGCCGACACTGACGTGGCTAAACCAGAGTTGGCCCGAGTGTCCTTGCTACCTGATAATTAGGAGTTTTAGTCATTCACTTTCTAACTAAACAAATCAATCGAGGCAGGGGGTATGCGTATGTGACCTGAGGTACTTAAAAATAAATAACCAAAAATAACTAAAGTAGTGATAAACCAAAGGACACACAGATAAGTTTGTAACAATAAATAGGCAGAGACAGTGTTTTTAAAATATGTAATTAAAAGTTTATTTGAGAGACCAGGAGCAATAAAAGAGGTTAGAAGAATTATATTTATTTATAGGGTTAAATTCAAGTTAAAATGGCCAAAAGTAAAAACGACCAATTAAAACCTTGCAGCCCCTGGGCCAGAACCAATCGAAATCTAAAGACAGATAAATCTTAAAAAGAACTTAACAAGAATGACTTGGGAGGAGGTAGCCCCACCCCAAACAAAACAGAAAGTGCTACCCACATACACACACACAAAACAACAAAAATCCCAGGTGCAAAACGGAAAACACGGGCCAAACCCCCTCCCAAGCACATCCAAGGGAAAAACAAATCTAAAACTAAAAGACCCAGGGACTGCTATACCTAATTGGTGCAGAGCTAAATCTTAAGGGTTTCTAAACGTTGCAAAATCTAAAAGAAACCCATAAAACGAACTCTAAAACAAACAGTAGCAGGCTAAAATCTGCAATTAAAATGGAAACAAACGTTAAACCCAAATGCAATACATGTAAACAACGTACTAAAAATGCTTGTCCCACCTTAAAATTGCAATAAAAACGGGGGAAAACAGCCGCCACCGGAGTTCTAAAATAGCTCTAAAACCAGAAGAATAAATAAGAACAAATGTTTTAAAAAAATGCTAAAAGCGAGGGAGGTTAAAACACACCTGTCACCAGCCAACAGCAGTCGAGACTGATCACCAGGCGCGGGGGAGATTTAAAGGAGAGGCCACTTCCTCCATTAGGCAGGAAGCAGCAAATCCATGTTTGGGAAGGGAGCCCCTACTGTCCGCTACACGTAGAACATATGACAGGCCCAAAGGGACGCAAGGCAAAAAAAGTTTGGAACCCCCCTCCCTGTTACATGACCCACTAAAAAAGATGATGGCGTAGCCCCGGCTCAAACTCACGACCTCCTGCCTACGGGCTTAACTCCTTAACACATTGAGCTAGCCGGAGAATGAGAATTTGGTGCGGCTGTGCTTAGCTTGATCTAATTGAGCGACTTGAGAGTTATTGGCGCTATTATGATTTCTAGGTTTTATCTACTGAATCATTTTGTAATCGGCGCATGTATTACAATTTTATAACAACTTGCACGACACTGTCAATCTTATGATACAGGCTAATAGAAATACCAGATTTTGTGGTAACAAAAGGCACAATACATTTCACAAATGGGCATAAATCTTTATTTACATGAGTAAAATCCACATTTGTAGTTTAGTCCTACAGTGTCAGAATTAAAATACATTAGCACACTATGGGTGTGACAATACATGCGTAAGTATAAAAAAGACAATTATGGCATAATTAAAAAAGCAACGGCCGCCCAGTGCTGTAATAATTAAGTAATATTTATACGCATTAGATTTCGCAGCTGACAAACGTAATGCAAGGTTTCGTCAAGGCAAGGCAAGGCAAGTTTATTTGTAGAGCACAATTCATACACAAGGCAATTCAAAGTGCTTCACAGTTGCAGAAAGAGAAATTACAAGAAACAGATCAAATCAATCAATAAAACATCAACATAAAGTTAATCAATGACAGTAAAAGGCAAGAGTGCAGATAAAATACTTTCAGTTTTCATATGCACGGGTAAAAAAGAGCTGTTTTCAGCCTGGATTTGAACATTGTCAGAGTTGAGGCCTGTCTCACATCCTCATGAAGACTGTTCCAGATTTTAGCTGCATGAAACTGAAACGCAGCCTCACCGTGTTTATTATTGACTCTGGAACCACCAGGAGACCCCTCCCTGAAGTTCTCAGGCCCGAGATGGTTCATACGCTCTAACATGTCAGAGATTACTTTGGTGCTAAACCATGAAAGACTTGTACACAAGCAGCGCTGTTTAAATTCTATTCTCTGAGTGACAGGAAGCCAGTGCAGAGACCGGAGCACTGGACTAATGTGGTGGTATTTCCTGGTTCTTGTCAGGACTGGAGCAGCAGCGTTCTGGATGTACTGCAGCTGTCTAACAGCTCGTTTAGAAAGGCCGGTGAGCAGGCCGTACAGTAGTCTAACCTGCTGGAGACAAATGCATGGATGAGTCTCTCTAAGTCTGGTTTTGACACTATTCTCTGATCTTAGCAATGTTTTTCAGATGGTAAAAAGCTGATGACGTTATTGCTTTGATGTGGCTGTTAAGTTCAGGTCTGAGTCCATGATTACTCCTAGATTTCTAACCTGATTTTTTGGTTTCAGAGTGAGAAACTCAAGGTGACTGATAACACTTTGTCTTTGTGTCTGTGGGCCAAAGACAATGATCTCAGTTTGTCTGAGTTAGTTGGAGAAAGTTGTTTGCATCCACAAACTGATCTGTTCGATGCAGTGACAGAGTGTATCTACAGGCCCATGTTCACCTGCCGTCAGTGACACATAGATCTGAGTGTCATCTGCGTAGTTGTGGTACGACACATTGTGCTGTTATTAGCTGACCCAATGGAAGCATGTACAAGTTGAATAAGAGGGTCCCAAGATTGACCCCTGGGGGACTCCACAGGTCATGGAAATTTGTCTGAGACACAGTTGCCAATTTCGACAAAGTACGTCCTATCCTCGAGATAGGACTTGAACCAGTTTAGAGCAGTACCAGAGATTCCCACCCAGTTTCTAACCTGTGAAGTAAGATCCCGTGGTCCACTGTGTCAAAGGCAGCGCTCAGGTCCAGCAGAACTAAAACTGAGACCTTACCTGCGTTGGTGTTCATACGGATATCATTTGTCACCTTGATCAGAGCTGTCTCAGTGCTGTGGTGGGCCTAAATCCTGACTGGAAAGTATCAAACACATTGTTAGATAGGAGAAAGTAAGTGAGCTGTTGATATATTACTTTCTCTAGGACTTTCCTAAGAACGGTAGGTTTGATATGGGCCGGTAGTTGTTCAGTACCTTGGGATCAAGGCTGCTCTTCTTTAGAAGAGGCTTAATGACCGCGGTTTCAAGGCCTTTGGAAATGCTCCAGTCTCAAATGAGATGTTGACTAACTGAACAAGTTGTGGTAACAAGCTGGTCAGCACAGACTTCAGAAATCTAGTGGGTAATCAAGGCAGCATGTACATGAACTCAGGCCGGAGATAACCTCTTCGATTTTTTGTCAGTAACAGGAGTGAAATGTGTCAGCTCAAGGTGTCTAGCTGGTGGCAGGGTTGCTATTTGTGTTGTTCTCCCTTTCTCCACGCAAAATCTGGTTGAACTCACAAAGCACTTCTTGTATATCTCAAAATGAACCTGGAGCTTTGACTTGCGCCATTTCCTTTCGGCTTTTCGGCACTCCCTTTTCTGTGCCCTGACCGAATCTTCACTTCTCCAAGGTGCCTTTTGTCTATTGTTAACCATTTTAACCTTGACAGGAGCAATAGTATCCAAACATTTAAGACGCTTGATGTATAAGAGTCCAACAGATTATCAACATTTGAACATGGAGGATTTTCAAATCTGATCATTTCCATAACTGTGTCCCTGTTGTATCATTTATGTGTCTTCTCTGAATAACTCCAGGCCCAACCACTGGTTTGGGTGAACAGACAAGTCAAAAAGACACAAAAATGATCAGATAAAGCAGCATCAACAACATTCACATTGATATATTAACACCTTTTGTAATAACTAGATCTAGAGTGTGACCTTTGTTGTGAGTTGCCCCTCTCACATGCTGAGTTAAACCAAACATTTCAAGAACAGCATTAAGTTCTTTTGCATGCTTGTCATTGGTCACATCCACATGCACATTAAAATCACCTGAAATGACTAAACAATCAAAATCAGTGCAATAAATGAAAGTAATTCAGTGAAGTCTTCGATAAAACAATTCTGTGGTGGTTTGTAAATAGTCATATAAAGAATGGAAGATTGTTTTATCTCCATTTTGAAAGACACATACTCAATGATACAAAAACCCCAAATGACAATTTGTGGATGACTATATTGTCCCTGAATATTGCACAGACACCCCCGCCCCTCTGATTTTGGCGTGTTTCAGACACAAATTGAAATCTGATGGACTACACTCAATCAAAACTGCGTTACCAGTGTTTTTGTCAAGCCATGTTTCAGTTAAAAACATAAAATCTAGATTATAAGAAGAAATAAAACTATTTATTAAAAAGGACTTGTTTTTTAACGATCTGGCATTGAGTACAGCATGTTTGAGATTTATCTGTGTTTGAGTGGATGGAATCTTTTTGCAAGGGATATGGATTAGAGTTCTTTGATTGGACGGTCTGACTGTCCCTCTCTTATCTAATCTATGTTGTTTGACTGTACTAATTGTTTCAGAAGAACACACTCCCTCTGTGGACCTCTGGTTGGTTTTGAGTTTGCTATGCATGGTAGCAACGCAGAGGCCCTTAATGTCCTAGACAGCAGCAGTGAAGCTGCTAGAAATTGGAGGTGGGAGGGGCATGATACTTCTTCGGGGATGAAAGCCTTGGTCTTGACATGACTGGAGTGCGGGGAGTCATTTGAATCCCTTGTTTTATCAAGGCTTCAAAATGGCTGGGAAATCCCATAGGTGACTTTGGTGATGGGAATGATTCAAGGTATCAATCATATTACAGAGAAACCCGCATGTACCAGCAAAAACCAGCACCAGGGAGCCCTCGAGCCCAGAAACCAGTGGCATCTCCAGAAAAGCCACTGGCAGCTGCCAGATACCGATTTGGGTCTCGGCCCTGCTGCGACCAGGGGTATGCCGCGGACCCTGGAGACATCTCAGACCCCAGACACACTCGCCACGTTTTCTGCGTGGCTGATGTGTTTTGACATAGATTTCAGTGAAAGTTAATTGGAGCAGCCACACGGAGCTGTGCGTTCAGTTAAAAGGGCAATGTGTTTACGCAGAGCAAGGTCATAAACGACCAGAACTGGGGTCTACGGTGGCCTGCCACAGGGAGAGTAGCACCCACACCCCGATGCCAGATAGCAGCCGCGGAAGAAGCTCCCCCTGCAGTGTAATTACCGTGTAGTTCCGCTCCAGATTCAATACCTATGGCCTAAAGCATGGGATAGTGCTGACCTCTGCTGTGTGGAACGTGCAGGGCAAAGCCAGAGCGGCAACATTATTTATAAACAATGAATTGTAAATGGTTGTTTTGCGCAGTACTTAAGGTTGGTATGTACCCTAATTCAATGGTACCATATCTGTGCGCAATTACGCAGCGTGACCAAAGAACGGTGAATGACTACTGATTTAAAAGGCATCAAACAGCAGTGCACCTGTGGTCACAGGGAAAGTAAAAAAACCACAAGGACATGGTGCTTCTGAGAAAAAAAGGAAAAGAAAAAAAAAATCGCCGGCGATGCAGACTTTTGTGCGTAAACTACCAACTGCTGTTCAGGGTTTTACTTTGAATAACTATAAAACAAAGGATATACGAATGATTTACAGCTTTACAGCTTTTTTATATATGAAAACAAAATTCAGTAGTAAACAACTCTTCACATCAATAAAACTGTGCAAACTGGTGCAATTTCTAACATTTAGAACAATGTCAACATTTTCTGAACACTGAAAATACAGTTTACAAAACTTCATAACAATGTCAACATTTTCTGAACACTGAAAATACAGTTTACAAACTTCATAACAATGTCAACATTTTCTGAACACTGAAAATACAGTTTACAAAACTTCATAACAATGTCAACATTTTCTAAACACTGAAAATACAGTTTACAAAACTTCATAACAATGTCAACATTTTCTAAACACTGAAAATACAGTTTACAAAACTTCATAACAATGTCAACATTTTCTAAACACTGAAAATACAGTTTACAAAACTTCATAACAATGTCAACATTTTCTAAACACTGAAAATACAGTTTACAAACTTCATAACAATGTCAACATTTTCTGACACTGAAATACAGTTTACAAAACTTCATAACAATGTCAACATTTTCTAAACACTGAAAATACAGTTTACAAAACTTCATAACAATGTCAACATTTTCTGAACACTGAAATACAGTTACAAAACTATACATATACAATATAACAAACATGTTGGACTTTCGGCACTGCAACTTCAGCATGACCACTTTGAGCATAACAACTCAGAAATATACTCGATTAATGGGCTTAACATCTTTTTTTTCTTCTTTTTTTAAATAAAATTGGGTTTGAACAATGACCCAATTGTATTCAGGAAGTACAGAACAAACCGCTGACACCTGAAAGAAGAAACGGCTACATTTAACAGCATCAACTGAAACACTAAATGCTACTCCAGATTGGTCTTTGACGAGGAACAACGTTAAAGCACGGTTTAAAGAGAAATTGATGTTGCAGGATATGTCCACTTTAAAATTTGTAAACATTGAAACAGGGGAATTAGATGGCATACGGGATATTAACAAGATTATGTAAAATTGCAGTCAGAACTGTTGTAGTGTGCGTTTTGTCTGTCTGGTCTGTTGCTGCTATGGGTGTGGCATTGGACTCCGCCTCCTGTTCCCTGGTGGGTGTGGCTGCTCCTGCTCCTGGCTGGCTAACGGGCACACCTGAATCCACTCCACTCATCACATGCAGTATTTAAGCACTGGCTCTCCTTCACATCCCTGCCAGATCGTCAGTCTACCACATCTCCGTGCCTGTTCGCCACCGACCTGCCAAGACTCACCTGCCCACTCCGGATACAGTCTCGTCCAGTCCCAGCCATTACCTACCTGCTCCACTCCAGCCTCCTCCATCTTACCTGCTCCAAAGAACTACCACCCCAGCCTCGCCCAACCCGTCTGCAGCCAGTTTCAACATATTGCCTCAATAAATCGTGTTCCTACCTTCTCTCCGTCTATTATTGGGTCCGCCACCATTAGGTCATAACAAGAACTGCAGATGAACTTGTTTAAGACCTTAGTTTTTGGTTGTTAAAAATGCAAACGTATGCAGGAAAATAAATGATCAATATCACTAAATAGGTTCGGTCTCTATGGGGAAATTATAAATCCGAAGAAATTTACATTTACGCCAGTTTGGATCAGACTTAATGCTTTTTTTTTTAATGACTTTAGGTCTTGAGTATGGTATGAATCATGTAATGACTCTTGAGTTTTAATGGTCTGTGGAAACCCTGAATTGGTGCAAGTTGAGAGCCACTGCTCTAAATCATTCCAAATCCTTGTGTGTTTTGGATGCCAAAGTCCATGTTCATTTTGAAGTCTTCATATCTGTGGTGTATTGGTAGTCTGAGACAGTTTGCACACGTATATGCAATGGGATACTTCCCCATTTGAAATTCGATGGTTGGGGCCGGTGTAAGTCCCATTGGAGGGATCACATTGCTTCCTGTACTGAATGCAAGAAGGTCTCCCAACTTTGTTGGCCCTTCTTCATCTGATGATAATGAAAAACAAAAATCACATGAATACAATGTTTAAAGCTGGGTGCACCACACACAAAATTAGGGTACATAACAATTGTAAATATGAATGCACAAATGTATCTGGCAAAGACCGCACACCTTCTGCATCCTGCAAGTAATCGCGCCAGAAGGCAACAACTTGGCTTTCCAAAACTCTGGCATTGCTCCCCTCCTCCGACCAGCTTATCTGGAATAGACTGTCCACTTTGTCTGCAGTAAGTGGCTCAGGGAGGTAGCAGAGTAGTGGGAGGAATGCTCTTGGTGTTGTCGAACTTTATTG
The DNA here is from genome assembly GCA_007210695.1 of Neogobius melanostomus. Classification (NCBI taxonomy): domain Eukaryota; kingdom Metazoa; phylum Chordata; class Actinopteri; order Gobiiformes; family Gobiidae; genus Neogobius; species Neogobius melanostomus. Next base: position 95,891 of record VHKM01000242.1, read on the forward strand.
AGCACGTCTAAGGTCTCAAGTCCATCGCAGAACCTATAAACACATTGGAAGAACACATGTATGCATCAACTTTGGTAGGAAAATTTAACTGTTATTCAATATTTTGTTGATGTTTGCGCTACCCATGTGCCTATCCAGCAGAGGTTACATTAACCGAAAATTCCCATCAATTACGGAATATTTCTAATCTTGGATGGAAAATTCTGAAGGACGTCAATCGATTGAGATTGAGTGAGCCATACTTAAAGGTCCGCACACACTACACGACTTTTCCAGTCTTATACGATTTTATAGAGAAGGGGGGGCCACACTACACGACTGGATTTAGTGCGATTATAGAACGTCTGGGGTTCACACTTAACGACTGAGAATCGTAAGAGCGAACACACGACACGATTCTGACAAACAGCTGATGTTTGAGAACACAGCGCGTCTGTCCTCTCTACCGCTTCATTTCTCCTCCGGTTTCAAAAACTGACCCAAAATCCGCAAAGATAGGCCGTGTTTGTGAGCGTGGGAAAACACGTGCGTGTCCCGATCTGTCAGCGGTGTAAACAGTGTCACAACAGTGCGCAGTGCAAGGCTACTACTGCTACGAAGCCTTCAACTTGGCTATAGTTCTGTCATATGGAGATAAAAGTCGGCGACACGAAGAAGCGGGACGTATTTCAGTGGATTAATAAGAAAAGGAGACGGGCCTCAGCCCCGAGATGGAGGAGGCGGAGGAGAAAGCGGAGAAAGCGGAGAGAGGCGAGCGGAGAAAGCGGAGAAAGCGGAGAGCGGCGCCGCTAGCAGTGAGGTGAAGCTGAACAGTTCGTCTCCAAACTTAGTAAGTGCCGCTAAACTCTGTTTGCGGTTGAAATGTAGCTTGAAAGGGTGGTTCTCGTTAACGTTTGGTGATATAAAGTTGTGCTGTTTCGTGCGGGGCTGTGGCCATGAAATGAGTTGTTTGTGCCGCTGTTTGAAAGAGACATGAAAAAGGAGGCGCGGCGGTGTTTTCTGTCTTATTTCACTCTGTCATTGGCCGCTGCAGTCTGTGTGTTCACTTTGGGGACGGTAAAATCACCCACGTTTGTCCTGTGCGTCCAAAATCGGGCTTAAAAATTAAACATGTTTGATTTCCTGCGACTGTAGTCCAGTTGCGTCTGACTGCTGCCCACACTACACGATTCGAACGCCAGTCCAGTCGTGACCCCCCTACACTACGCGACACGACTCTGTGTGACTGCCATCAACTAGACACGACTCGGGAAGACTCGGCGCGACTGAGAATTGTATCAAAATCGGGCATAAAAATCGTGTAGTGTGTGCGGACCTTAAGACGCAACACTGCTCCATCTTGACCGCACGGGCACTGGCTCTGCCTGAAGCAGCTACATCACTGCGGGACGCCTGCATGGAGTCGCATGCCAACGTAACTAGCCTGGAAAAATCCAGACTCACCGCTGTAGCAGCAGGTGAGTCTGGTCACCGCTGCGTCGATTCCATTTCCCCCTGTAGATACGCAAGCAAACAGGAAGCGGAGTAAACCAATCAGCAAAGGCCTGGCGTCTGCCGTTGATGTGGTGTCATTAGCGGTTTTGTGTTAATATTTGCGCAGGATTACGAATTACGAAACTCCCCTACTGTCTATGTGTTTTTGGTCATTTACTGCCAATTGGAGACACGCTCTTTCTCTCTCTCGCGAGCCTTTCGTAGATTGTTATTGAGGGACTTCCGCATTGCGTGAGTGACGCTGCTCGTGAACAACACGTCACGGCAAATAAACAAATCTGATTGCACGGGATCGTTTTGATTTGCGGATACAGCCAGTGGGGGCGGGGGTCAAGACCGATTCTCCGATGTATAAAAAAAATACAGCGGGGAATCATACTGGTCCCACCAGGCTACAACTTATTCATTATTAGTTTATTTGATATGGACATAACAACTGCATGGACAAACCAGATACATTGTTTTTAGTGTTATAGCAAAACTGCTAATTTGCAACACCTGTCCATGGTTCCAACATAATTTACACTCACATCTGAGCTGGAAGCGCATTGACTTGGATAAATACACGGTGGACAGAGAGAGCAGAGAAGGAGGCGTGGTGCACAGAGCTAACATGGACACTGAACACCTTAATGTTGACGAGCAGATAATGCTCCGACTCAAATTGTCCTCCTTTAGACTTTTATGCACAAGTTAACACGTTTTTGTTGCAAAATCCATGTTCCATGATTCTGTTCAGATCATGTTTAATTCCATTTATCTGCAATCTCAGACCACCCCTCCCCCCAACCTAATAGGTATACAAACCTAAAAAATGAATACAATGAGAGCCTAATTAATGACGAATAAGAATAATGTAGCTCAAAATGCAATTTTTACATCCCTGTCAGGGATCGCTAGCGAAATCATTGCATTCCAGTCAAATATAGGATTTCTACAACTAAAAGCACCTTTGTAATGGACCGCGGACTCGAAGAATAACTTGGAACCGCAGGATATCTTCCACAAGCTTATCCTTATCCATCAAGGTGGACAGGCATCGTAGGCATCCTGCCGTTGCCATGTAGTCGGTTAATGGTTCACAGTGTGCACGGAGCTCTTCCAAGGTTTTGGATTCTGAAATCTGAATAAGAGGTACGGATAAAACACAGACGTTATTAAAACTTTTATATAACATAAGCACATGTTAATTTCCTGGTGAGTATAGAACTCCTCAGGTGAGGATAGATATACATTTACAGGAGGTGACTGAGGTGCCTTTCAGCAGAACAGCCTTTGGACAAAATGTTGTCTGTGAAAGTTACGGAACAGTCTCAATGCAGTTCATTAATGTGCATTGTCCCTATCAAATAATTAACGTAAGAGCTAGTTAGTAATTGAGTACTCCTACATGAATTTAAAATATCAGTTTGTTCAAGCTTATATTTATGGCCATTTGCTTGAATTCAACATGGAATAGACAGCCAGTGTGTTAGTTGTCGTATGTGCTTACCAATTTTAAACTGCTGGACAGATCCATGTCTGCAAGATCTTCGATAACTGGTGTGCAATTGTCAGGCCCTTGTACAATGCAGTCATAGAGTGTTTTTGACAGGAATTGCGGTGGAGGTCCGCCATGCACCAGGCTCACAGCAATGCTTGTCCCAGCCAGAAAGTACTTGTCTTCTCGAATTGCTGAAAGAGACAGAATTTAGCATCAGCATAAATAATCGTGGTATCTACTAAGTGAAGCACAGCAGTGATTTGGCCATGTTGGTTAGAGGTTGAAATTGACAGTTGAAATGAAGAAAAAAAACACATAAGAAACCTACCAGAAGCATTCAGTGCCAAGTTAAGATGCCCCTCTTGGCCTTCAAACATTTCTGAGTGGGAAACAGCATTCATCAGCAGCCGTAGAAACTCTCGACAAGGGCCACCAAAGTCGAGTGCCTCCTCCATCTGCTCCCTGTCATCAGAAAATCTGACGAATATTCTCTTTTCAGGAGAGTAAGTAGACCTTCTAAATCCCCTGAATGCCCCATCCAGGACTGAAGCACGGTTATGTTAAAAAGGGACAACTGATTGATTACTATTTTGGCACTCAGTTCCTGAAGAATGTCCTGTATTGGTACATCATTTGGTGGGCTAAAATAGAGAATATAACAGTATAAATTTAGAAAAATGCATTAATTTTTTGAATAAAAAAGATTTTTACCAAATATACAAGTAATCTTACAAACATACTTACCTTTGTTGTTCCATGCTGGCTGCTAGTGCAATAACCATATCGCTATCCATCTCATTATCAGAATCATTGAGATGAATATAGGCCCCATATTCATTCTGCCAGGATGAGCATGGCTCAGCAGAGGTGGTTGCTTTAGCAACAGTTGGAACATCGGTAGTAGCACCAGTTGCAGAAGTACCAGTAACTGGCGAAGCAACAGAAGTGGTGGCAACCGCAGCAGCAATATTTGAAGTGGCACTAATAATGGTAACAGGTGGGTAGCCGTAGTAAGGTCAAAAACATTGCTGTCACTCTCCTCCACCCATTCCTTTTCACTGGAGTCAGACCCTGTATGAAGCACGGGCTGAACATACAATGACAAAACCACTATTACCACCTTGATACATAAGACTGTGTATAATTCTATTAAAAGTAAATGTACAACTTTGTACTACTTACCCCAATCGCTACTGATGGCCTTACATAAAGAGACCCCCTTCTGAATATTCTGTTGACCATATCCCCATCCAGCTTTAGGCCATGGCCGAGATTGGGCTTGACCAGTGATTGCCCACAGGACATGACGATCTCAACTCTGTTACAATAAAATTATTATTCTCTAAACAGAAATAATCACTTAATAGGAGAGCTCTTGAAAAATTAAATCTTAATATGACATACCTTGCTCCAAAAGGGATTTTGTCCCGATAAGCATCTATGAGCTTATTAAGAAGAGTCTCGCAATCCCAACTCTTGTTCAGTTGTAAAGCACTTATTATGTGACCCCTGGCGTGTAGTGAGCTCTTGCTTTGCCCTTGGGGACTTTTTTGTCACTGGGACTTGTGAGCAGAATAATGTCCTTAAAAAAGGTCATGTTATCTTTGCATGCCGATTTGGGTCTGAAAGGGAAAATGGGGAAAACAAATGACTATACTGGGAAGCATTCAGGAAATGTTATATGGAACTAGTGCCAACGTTTTCCAGATCTTGAGTTGCCCCAGTTGCTGAAGCGCCTAGGTTGATATGTTGGTACTGGTGGAGTGGCCATTGGTGGAGTAGTCACTGGTGGACTGGTGTTTGGCTGAGTGGCTGCTGGCAATAGGCGGACATTATTTGGGCGAAACAAAGTGTTCAGTTCCCTGTTTTCAGGTTTGCATACTGGCAGCAAGTGGGACTGGGTTTAACAGTCCTAGGAGTTCTGGAGAGTCCAAAAGTCTCCTGATAATATTTATAGCCTCAGAATGGCTGCCCGCCATCTGTCCATCGATCTACAAGAAAACACACTCACTGTCAGAAACGAGAACATACTTCATTTATGATATATTAATACCTAGGCAAGGCAAGGCAAGTTTATTTGTAGAGCACAATTCATACACAAGGCAATTCAAAGTGCTTCACAGTTGCATATAATTACAAGAAAACAGATAAAATCAATCAATAAAACATCAACATAAAGTTAATCAGTTACAGCAAAGTGCAGATAAATACTTTCAGTTTCATATGCACGGGTAAAAAGAGCTGTTTTCAGCCTGGATTTGAACATTGTCAGAGTTGAGGCCTGTCTCACATCCTCATGAAGACTGTTCCAGATTTTAGCTGCATGAAACTGAAACGCAGCCTCACCGTGTTTATTATTGACTCTGGAACCACCAGAGACCCCTCCCTGAAGTTCTCAGGGCCCGAGATGGTTCATACGGCTCTAACATGTCAGAGATGTACTTTGGTGCTAAACCATGAAAAGACTTGTACACAAGCAGAGCTGTTTTAAATTCTATTCTCTGAGTGACAGGAAGCCAGTGCAGAGACCGGAGCACTGGACTAATGTGGTCGTATTTCCTGGTTCTTGTCAGGACTGGAGCAGCAGCGTTCTGGATGTTCTGCAGCTCTAACGGCTCGTTTAGAAAGGCCGGTGAGCAGGCCGTTACAGTAGTCTAACCTGCTGGAGACAAATGCATGGATGAGTCTCTCTAAGTCTGGTTTTGACACTATTCCTCTGATCTTAGCAATGTTTTTCAGATGGTAAAAAGCTGATGACGTTATTGCTTCTAACATCTAGCCCTACGCATGCGCAAGATGGCGGACGCTTTTGTTTGCATAATTTTGTTTCTTGCCATTCATCACCAAATCCATAATCTCACCTACGATATAGTCCCTTTTTGTGGACCTAGTGGTGGATAACTAAGTGTCACTGTATCTGGAGTTTGTGCAAAAACAACAACACCGATCACTGACTGGACTGTTTTTTTTTAGCTAACCTGCTGACCGGTGTTGAGGATCAACGTGGGCGGGATCATTTCGGGTTTGTTTATCGGCGTGTCGCGGGACAGTCCTGTAAAGACTCAAGGACACTCCCTTGTAAATCCATGAGATGGCGCCATCAACATGAATACGCTCACCTCACTTACGCCAAGATATATGACATTTGATAACAGACGGCTTTAATTACAATAAACCAGGAGATATGGCCTTGGTATCATGTGCAAGCTGTCAATATCTAGGCTAATAAATCCAATTGTGAGACACACAGGCAGAAGCATCAACCACTGTTTCTGTTCCCAGACATATAGATGACCTTGTGAAGGAGGCAATATGGCTACATTTTGAAAGTACATAAAGTGTCCAGGAAAATATAAACAGCAAATGAATAAAGCCAAGGACACAAAGTCACACCGGGGATCGAACCACCGACCTCCTGTCCACGAGACAACCTACTCTATGATGTGTGCCACCACTTCCTCAAGTGAATCACCGTCTCATTCCACATCAAATACCTTCAAACTAAACACGAGCTCTTGTTCGTTCAAGTTACCAGGGGAAAATGCCCATACACTGACAATATCTTGTGAATCTAACTTTCAGGAGAAAAATATGTTTGAAAATCATAACCAGAAAAAAATATCCACTGCTGTAAGCAAAGCATGAGCCTGTTCAGATTGCGTACAATCCTTACAGTTCACAAATCAGGAATTTACTGTGGAGCTGCATGTGTTGAACGGATGTCAGTGCACTGCACCAAGTGAAATATTTGAAACCTGTGCATTAAAATATTGTATGCTTGTGCCTTCTTTGGTCATACATCACATCTCATTCTATCAATTACCTGTTACTATTGTTTAGCCTTTTTCCAAGAATAAAATTACTTACTGCATGGTGTCTTGAAGTTATTCAAATACAATAATCCCCACTCATACTATTAAGTGTAAGACAATGATGCAAAGACATGATTTCATTCCATCTAACTTTATTGTGTTCACGTCATACAGGTCGACAAGAATGCCAATGCTTTAGCGTGATACTCATGAAACACAATAAACGGCTCAGTCTTTGTATTGAAAGGTAAAGGTGAACATTAGCCAAAGTAAAGTCTGATGTCCTAACTCAGGTTCGCCGTAGCACAATCAATGAAACTGCGACTGCATAGGCCTACCTAACGACGCTAAACCCCAGGAAAAGTTACACCGCATGTCAACAAACCTTGCTTTATTGCCTTACGTTTGGTGACAAAAACAAATCACAGGATAACAGACGCAAATGAGATTAAAAAATGAGCTTTCAGCTCGGGGCTTGGAGGAGGTGAGGTTGGCTGTGTCCATGCTGTCTACAATGTCTGTCGGACGTCCCGTGAACAATAAAGAACAATGATCGCTGTCTTTTCCGCGTCTTACCCACTAAATCGGGATATCAATGGTAATAAAGCAGTATCAATATGAGTGTAATTGCAACGTATATGATGGCAGACATCTAGGCCTATTTGATGCTGAGAAATGTGAAACAATCTGACACAAACATTATGGACAGGCATTGACTCAGCCACCTACACCCTGCTCTACCTCTACCCCACCTGTACCCTTTTGAGGGCGAGAGGGGTACAGGTGGGGTAGAGGTAGAGTAGGGGTGTAGGTGGCTGAGTCCATGCCTGTCCATAATGTTTCCTATAGATGACTGTCATCAGAGATTGTGATGGTGACTCAGCTCCTGCTTTATTAGGCCCGAGAGCCTGACAGGGTCCGGGCCTGTTGTTATTGTACAAGCAGTGCGCGGAGCGCACTGACGAAAGACGTGCGCGTAGCGCACGTCCCTAAAAGAGCGCGGAGCGCTCAAGAAACAGAGCGCGGAGCGCTCCCCATGCATTACACAGTAATAACGACACTCCCGGCACCCCGACCTGTCCGGTGATATAAGCGTGTGCCGCGAAAGCGGCACATTTGTTGCTGCTCGAAGAAAAAAGGTGAAACCACAGGCAAGGCGCAACATGGACAAGAAAGCAGTCGATGACGAGCGCAACGCGCTCGTCATCGACCATGGCCACTCACCAGCACTCAAAATACTGTTACAGTGACTCAGGGCATCGAGCCTATCCGATAACATAGGTCTTGCCGCGAAAGCGGCATATTTGCTTCTGCTCGCACAAAAATACGAAAAAAAAACCCATTGGGAATATTGAGAAAGAAGAGGTAAAAGAGGAGCGCAACGCGCTCGTATTGACAATAAACCCCACGGTTGGATTACTGGACGTGAGACTTTCCGAATATATAAATATGCGCCGCCAAAGGCGGCGCTATATTGTTATTGTATGGGTTTTCTTATTATTAGGCCGAGAGCCTGACAGGGTCCGGGCCTGTTGTTATTGTACAGGCAGTGCGCGGAGCGCATGACGAAAAGAGCGCGGAGCGCTCAAGAACAGAGCGCGGAGCGCTCCCCATGCATTACACAGTAATAACGACACTCCCGGCACCCCGACCTGTCCGTGATGTAGCGTGTGCCGCGAAAGCGGCACATTTGTTGCTGCTCGAATAAAAAAAGTGAAAACCACAGGCAAGGCGCAACATGGACAAGAAAGCAGTCGATGACGAGCGCAACGCGCTCGTCATCGACCATGGCCACTCACCAGCACTCAAAAACACTGCTAGAGTGACTCAGGGCATCGAGGCCTATCCGATAACATAGGTCTTTGCCGCGAAAGCGGCATATTTGCTTCTGCTCGCACAAAAATACCAAAAAAAACCCATTGGGAAATATGAAAAGAACAGGTAAAAGACGAGCGCAACGCGCTCGTACTTGATTATAAACCCCACGGTTGGATTACTGGACGTGAGACCTTTCCGAATATATAAATATGCGCCGCCGAAGGCGGCGCTATATTGTTATTGTACGGGTTTCTTATTAGGCCCGAGAGCCTGACAGGGTCCGGGCCTGTTGTTATTGTACAGGCAGTGCGCGGAGCGCACTGACGAAAGACGTGCGCGTAGCGCACGTCCCAAAAAGAGCGCGGAGCGCTCAAGAAACAGAGCGCGGAGCGCTCCCCATGCATTACACAGTAATAACGACACTCCCGGCACCACGACCTGTCCGGTGATGTAAGCGTGTGCCGCGAAAGCGGCACATTTGTTGCTGCTCGAATAAAAAAGGTGAAAACCACAGGCAAGGCGCACATGGACAGAAAGCAGTCGATGACGAGCGCAACGCGCTCGTCATCGACCATGGCCACTCACCAGCACTCAAAACTCTGTTAGAGTGACTCAGGGCATCGAGACCTATCCGATAATATAGGTCTTTGCCGCGAAAGCGGCATATTTGCTTCTGCTCGCACAAAAATACGGAAAAAAAACCATTGGGAAATTGAGAAAGAAGAGGTAAAATACGAGCGCAACGCGCTCGTATTTGACAATAAACCCCACGGTTGGATTACTGGACGTGAGACCTTTCCGAATATATAAATATGCGCCGCGAAGGCGGCGCTATATTGTTATTGTATGGGTTTTTCTTATTCTTATTATTCTTATTATTATTTTTCCTCTCCCCCTGGGAGCCAGTTCGGCAACTTCCCACTGATGAAAAGTCCTGAATTTTGCCCAAAATTCAATTAGGTGAAAAAAAAAACCTTCACATCTCCAAAATGTAACAAATCAAAAAAATGGCGCGTCAGCGCCCCTGGAAAAACAGCGTAACATTGCGCCCTATGGCCAGACCCCCAAAATCTCCGAATCCCCGAAATTTTAGTTCGTCGTAGACGAACAAAATTCGGCACAGTGATTGGTCACGTGAAGCCAAACAAAAAATCATATTACGCGGTTGCTAGGCAACCATCAGGAGGGCGGCCATATTGGCCAGAAGAGCGATCTGGCGCCGAAGGCGCCATTTCGTGCCCTCGCATTTGAACGAACTCCTCCTAGGGCGTTGAACGCAGCGACTCCCCGTTCGCTCCAGATCATCTACACAAGTGGGACATCAAAAGTTATTAAAAACTTTCTAATAGGATTAACGGTGTTGTCATGGCAACGCCATGAATTCGGCGTCCATTTTCAGTGCTCGCCGCCGCGTTCAAAGAGTCATAACTCGCACAAACTGTGGCCGATTTGAGCGAAACTTGAATCGTTGGTCAAGTTGTCGACCCCGGATGTTTTGATATAGGAAATATGAAAATGGGCGCGATAGCGCCCCTGCAGAGCACCAAATAAAAATGAATAGGGAAAAAATTTGAACGTTGTCGTAGACAAAAGAAATTTGCACAGACATCCGTCACGTGACCCCGAACAAAAAGTCATTGAGGCCACGCCCCTTTCCCAACCGTGTTGCCATGGCAACGACCCGATGTCAACTTTGGCGCAGCCAAACCAAAATTGGTACACGCGTGCGTCATGACAGTCCGAACAAAAAAGTACATTACATGGTTGCTAGGCAACCAACAGGGAGGGCGGCCATTTTGGGAAAAATGTAGTAATCTGGCGCCAAAGGCGTCATTTCGTGCACTCCCATTTGAACGAACTCGTCCTAGGGCGTTGAACGCAGCGACTCCCCGTTCGCTCCAGATCATCTATACAAGTGTGGCATCAAAAGTTATTAAAAACTTTCTAATAGGATTAACGGTGTTGTCATGGCAACGCCATGAAGTCGGCGTCAGTTTTCGGTGCTCGCCGTCACCTTTATACAGTCATAACTCGCACAAACTGTGGCCGATTTGAGCCAAACTGAATCGTTGGTCAAGTCCTCGACCCCGGATGTTGTGATATAGGAAATATGAAAATGGGCGCGATAGCGCCCCCTGCAGAGCACCAAATAAAAATGAATAGGGAAAAAATTTGAACGTTGTCGTAGACAAAAGAAATTGGCACAGACATCCGTCACGTGATACCGATCAAAAAGTCAATGATGGCACGCCCCTTTCCCACCGTGTTGCCATGGTAACGACCCGGTGTCAACTTTGGCGCAGCCAAACCAAAATTAGTACACGCGTGCGTCATGACTGTCTGAACAAAAAAGTACATTACATGGTTGCTAGTCAACCAACAGGAGGTCGGCCATTTTGGGAAAAAATTAGTAATCTGTCGCCGAAGGCGCCATTTCGTGCACTCGCATTTGAACGAACTCGTCCTAGGCGTTGAACGCAGCGACTCCCCGTTCGCTCCAGATCATCTACACAAGTGGGACATTAAAAGTTATTAAAAACTTTCTAATAGGATTAACGGTGTTGTCATGGCAGCGCCATGAATTCGGCGTCCGTTTTCAGGGCTCGCTGCCGCGTTCAAAGAGTCATAACTCGCACAACTGAAGCCGATTGAGCGTAACTTTAATCGGTTGGTCGGATTGTCGACCCCGGATGTTGTGATTTAAGGAACATTTAAATCTCTTCAGGCCGGCGTGATAGCGCCCCCTGCAGAGCACCAAATAAATAAATAATGCAGAATAAGATTCAAACTTTGTCGTAGACAAAAGAAATTTGGCACAGACGTGCGTCACGTGATCCCGATAAAAAAAGTCAATCATGGCCACGCCTCTTTTTCCCATCGTGTTGCCATTGGCAACGACCCGGTCTGTCAACTTGGCGAGTAAAAATTGCGTCACACACGTAATGCGTTAGGTGCATCAAACGCGCCCATTTTTTTTTTAACTTCAATGGATCATTTTGTCCCTGTCTAGTTTTTATATACTAAAAAAAGAAAATTATGGCAAAGTTTTGGTGAAGTAAAGTACATTTAGGTGGTCCACCATTCAACTGAATTGTGTCTAAATATCGAAAATTCGCCATTTGGCATATTTCCCATTTCATTTTATGTCATTTCTGTTAAATAATATGCATATGCAGAGTTGTATACTACGATATTGCAATAGTAAATTCTCAGTTTTTATCTGATTATAATTCAATAGTATGATGCTACATTTATAAACGGGTGTTAGAAGTGTTCAATTATATAACCATTTTTTTAACATTTTCGCTTCCCAAAAATTCTTTTAAATGTTTCAACTCATCGGAGACAATAGTTTCAACGCAATGAATTCAAGATAGTGATATGTTTGTTTTCAAATTGCTTCTAATGATTTATCCAATGTTTAAGTTTAAATATAAGTTAAATTTATTCTATTTCAATTCAGGCAATGTTTTAAAGTCAATGGTAAGTTATTGGTAGATTCTTCAGTTAGTCTGCTATGTCCTTTGCCTTTTCGCAAGTTGGGCTGTTTCTTATTACGGTCCTTCTCAACAACTTGCAGCACGTTCTGGTCCAGGTCCTAACACCCCTTGCTGATGCCAAAGAAATCGAGCTAAGCTTAACACCTGTCTCAAGAATTCAAGATTTTTTTTTTAATTTGTCAAACATTGATGAGATTTGCAATTAGATTCTCTATTCTTGATTGTGGAGCAGGGGGTGGGGGAAGAGGGGTGGAGGGAGTTCACCTTCCAATGGCCTTGTGTAATGAAAACTGTTCTTAAGTGACTGAACCTGCCCGTAGATTCCGCAGTCTCCTCCCTGCAGGTATTACCTTGAGAAGACTGTGGTGATGGGTGCATAGGGTCCTGGTGATTCTGACGGCCTTTGCGGTGAGCGGGTGGAATACAATGTCTAATAGAGGGAGAGGGGCTCCACAGATCATCTCCGCTGCTCTCACCATGTGCTGGAGGTCTTTCGGCAGGTAGGCAGTGCTGGCGCGTTGCACAGTCATGATGAGTCTGGTCAGGATGTCTCTATAGTCCTCTGTAGAATGTGCACAAAGGTGATGGAGCTGGTCAGGAATGCTCTCTATAGTCCCCTCTGTAGAAGAGCCAACAGTTTGGGGGAAAAAAAATTGGAGCTGGTCAGGATGCTCTCTATAGTCCCCTCTGTAGAAGTGCCACACAGTGATGGAGCTGGTCAGGATCTCTCTATAGTCTCCTCTGTAGAAGAGCACCAGTGATGGAGCTGGTTCAGGATGCTTCCTATAGTCCCTCTGTAGAAGAACTCACAGTGATGGAGCCGGTCCAGGAATGCTCTCATCAGTACCCTCTGTAGAAGTGCCACCAGTGATGGAGCTGGTCAGGAATGCTTCTATAGTCCCTCTGTAGAAGAAGCCACACAGTGATTGGAGCTGGTCAGGATGCTCTCTATAGTCCTCTGTAGAAGTTGCACATACAGAGGCTGGGATCTGGCTCTTTCTCTTAACTTGCGGACAAGTAGAGACACGATTGACTTTTCTTGACCAGTGATGTAGTGTGCATGGTCAGGAGAGGTTACTGTGATATGCACACCCAGGAGCTGTAGTGCTGGTCCCCTCGCACTGGCAGCAGCCGTTGATTATATTCCAAGCATGCTCCTATAACTAATTATTAGAGGAGCATGCCTGGAACCCGCGCTCTTTCGAAAATCATAAAATCTCTTTTGTCTCTCCACATTAGAGGAGATTGTTCTGTGTCACACAACAATGGCAGACGCTCACCCATCTGTAGTTTGACTTCAATCTCTGTTGCTGATGAGACCACACTGTTGTGTCGTCTGCAAACTTGATGAAAGGTTTGAGTTGTACTTTGGAGCGCAAGTCATGGGTTCGCAGAGTGAACAGGAGGGGGCTCAGCACAAGCCTTGGGAGCCCCCGTGTTCATGTGATGGTTCTGGAGGATTTCCGCAACACGTACAGCCCTGTGGTCTCCCGTCAGAAAGTCCAGCACCAGTTGCACAGTGATGTGTTGATCCAGGTGGAGAAGTTTGTGTATTAGCTGCTGTGGGATTATAGTGGTTGAATGCTGAGCTAAAGTCTAAAAACATCAGCATTCTGGAGACTTGGGATTACTCAATCTTCAGTCTCAAAAACCATGACAACAGGATAATCTCACCAACATGGTGACGACAGGCTGACCAAAAGGAGAACTTGTCCAAGCTGCTTCTGACTGTCACCAGGCTGCAAGTTACGTGACTGTATTTTGATTCTGTGGGTCAATGAAAAAATGGTCCTGAATATTGGCACTCTACAGCCTCAATCCCCAAAAACAAGCGCACTCAAGTGGTTAACAGTCGAACATGTGCTATAATCTTAACAGCTGTAATGACTAAATACAGTTTGCATATAACGATTTGTAAA